>JAGDQO010002214.1:0-249001 GCA_018342035.1 Solanum appendiculatum | reverse complement strand
TTCATGAATAGACTAAGTCATCTTCATTGATGCTAATCATCTTTCAATCTCAAAGCATATATGAATAGAATCTCCTTTTGGTCTCATCTAAATGTCAATCTTAAACAACTCAATACCTTACTCTATTCTCTCTTTCAAGAATAGGGAAAATAGATCTGACCCATAGCCTCTCATTCAAGAAAGTTGTAGACATCAAACCTAAATTTCTAGTATTGAACTAATCACCCACTCCAATCAATCTCTTTCGAGCATCAACCGGAGATTGAAAGTAGCAATTAAGTTTTCAACCTTAACCATTAAATTAACCCCATTGTAATTAGATCAAATTCATGTATGAACAACTAAGAAATAGAGCATAGCACAATACTTATTATATTATATCAACATCCAACACCATTTGAGCAGCCCTAGATCTTAGGGTTTTTGCCACCTATCACAAAAAGTAAAGAAATTATAACTTCTATGAAAGCAGCCATGGGTAAGTCAAGCAATTAAGATTAAACCCATATTGGATTCAACATCAATTTATCAAAATCCAACACAAAGTTGTGAAACCCCAAAAGCTAGAAAAGTGTTCTTCAAAAGTAAAGTGTTCTCCGATTCTCTGAACATCTCAAAGAGAACTAAAACTATTTTGCGAACTCACTATCCCACTCTTCAAAAATGGCATCCTTTGGGCTATTTGTACTTTTCCAAAATTTTACCCAAAATTCATTTAGCGACTGACTCGGCGACATTAGTCGGGCTTGCCAAACCTACTCGGCCAATCACCCTTCTTTCCTCAGCTCACCTTATGATGCTCTAGGCTTCATGTGTTTGAACCTCACTTGGTCAAATCGATTGAGTCAGCCTTTGATAGAGGTCACTGACCTTCTTTGATAGACAAGAGTGCTTTGCACTGTCGTGCTCAGTTGGCGATCCGCCCTTCATGTTAGGCGATCAACAATGTTCACTTTGCACTTGTTTTTGTATTGTTTTGCCATTCTATATAACATCTATCCTTGCCTTGTCCAATTGCCTTCATAGCTGCAAATCATCAACCTTCTATCACAATAGGACAAAGTTAGGCATTGAGGACACTAATTATTGAGATAAATGGGCCTTAAATGAGTGCAAATCTACCACTCATCAGTAGCGTATCAACCATGTTACGAGTAAAAACCTGAAAAGGAGTCTACGGGCTGCCGGAGCTTATCAAAATCTACCTTAAAAGGCGTAAATGGTATATTTTCCTCCAAAACCACTTTCCATCAGTAAAGTGGTTTAAAACCACTAATGCTGCTCTGAAGGATCTAAAAATCACCAGAAATAGTAGTATACGCAGAATAATCTCAAAAATATCTTTGTTCCAAAAATCTTATGCAAACATGCAATGAATGTTTCATGAATATGCTTTCACGCCAAAACAATCAAATCATTACCACGAGTCAACTTAAACCACACAAAACTGGGTATAAAACCCGTCACACTATAATAATACTAACCTTGAACTCCTGCTTCCAGCTCATGGCCTCAGGCCCAAATGTTCAATTATCAAAATATACTCATACTCAAGACTTCATGAAGGCACACAAACCAATTCAAAGTGACCTAAACACATAACAATCCTAAGTTTCCCATCACCAAGGAAAAATTTCTGAGGTTACTAGTGAAACAACAAGAATCAACTTAAACTAAGGCTTTTTCAGCTAAAACTACCTTAAGAAACACCGTAATGGCCATTAGTCTAGTAAGGATTAAGAACCTAAGATAAGTGTAAAATCCCAACCTAGTCATTTTAAACTACCCTACACACTTTCAATCGAAAAGAGCTAAGTCTCATAAAAGTAAGTCATAGCCTACCTCAAAGCTGAAACTGCACTAGAACCTTCACTCGAGTGCTTTTCCTTTTTGGAGGGCCTTGAAGCGATGTGAAGTTACCACCAATATCCTGGAAACAACAAAAGAAACACAACAATACCAAATTTAGAAAAAGGAATTGAAATCAACTATAAATCCATAAATGCAAATGTGGGACCCACACACGGAGTCACAAAACTAACTCCTTCATGAAGTCCCAATTCGCTGAAGGAGGTTGTGCTCCCAAAATGGGCACAATCCGAGCTTTAATTAAGCCAAAATAGCCCACCACATTTTAAGCCTAATTTAGAGGTAAAACAACAATTAAAAAGGGAAATTAGTGGGGATTACCAAGGGAAACTGAAGATTGATCGAACCCGAAATATGCCCACGAACTTCCTTGACATTCTCCAACAAGAATCTCCAAAAACCAACAAGAATTACTCTGCAAATCGCCAAAAAAACAAGTTGAAATGTTGGAGATGCATGCCAATTTTTCCTCTTTTTAAATACTGATGTAGCAGCTAAAATGACCTTCACAAATGCGGAGGCCTTGCCCAAAAACGTGGAGGTCTTACCCGCAAACGCGGGGATCAACAAAGTTAACACTCTGTGAACGCGGTGCGAGATCCATTAATGCGATAGCCTCGGCAGCCGCCCCTCCATGAATGCGACAGCCTACCAGCGAATGCAAAGGCATGAGGGGCAACCCTTTGTGATCACAGGAAAACCCACATGAACGCAGATGTCTGAGATCCTAGGCTCCGCAAACCCAATTAAGGGTCCCTGTTCACGATGAAGAAACAAGTGCTGCCCCAGAAGCACTACATCAGCAATAACACAAGGCAAGGAATTTATTCATTGGGGATCCAGAGCTTGTTTAGAACCCCGTTGGCACAAACCAAATATGCTACTAGGGTGGAAACATCACTCTGGATTCAACGGAGATAACAAAACCAGCAACCGAGGTCGTCTCATAAATTTTTTTTACCAATCTCAACACTTCCAAAGAAAGACCAAACAAAACGTTAAACACCACAAAATCACCCTGACTTCCTCGGGAGCTGAACCAAAGGTCATTCTAGACTAAACTTTGTGTTCCGGAGCTAGATGCACTAACAGAAATTGATTTTGAGCACGTTTACCAAGAAAGTTGACCGAAGTCAAAATTTGAAGAAAAGTTAAAGGCCAAAATGACTAGTTGCACCAACTCTAAACGAAAGCCTCAAAACCTATGCCGATCATCACAGTAGACCAAAATGACAATTCAAGAACTGATGGAATTAACAGAATTCATATAACACATAAGAATCTCTCGATGTTGACTAAAGTAAGCTCATTCAAGTTTAAAGCTTTCAAAACTCAAAATCTCACACAAAACTTAACCGGACACCTCGGGAAGCATGTCACCTAACTTAACGCAATATAAAAGTCATAAGGAATCTACGGGAAGGGGCACAATAGGAAAAACATGTTTAAACAGAAAAATGACCTCGAGGGTCATTAAAACAAATACCACTATAAGGACTTTCATCTACGAAGGTAAGACAAAGACAGTACGTGAATGCTCGAATAGATACTAAGTCCACATATCAAGCTCATCTCTCAAGTAGCCTCCTCGATCGGATGGTGCCTTCACTAAACCATCACTAATGGGATCTCCTTAGTCCGCAACCGCCTAACATGCCTGTCTAGAATGGCCACAGGCTCCTCGTCAAGACTTAAGGTCTCATCAAGCTGAATCGACTCCCACTGAAGAACATGAGACTCATCTAGAACATACCGTCTCAACATAGAGACATGGAACACAGGATGGACACTTGACAGAGCTGGAGGTAAGGCTATCTCATAAGCCATCTCTGCTGCCTGTGTCATAATCTAAAAAGGACTGATAAACCTAGGTCTAAGGTTGCCACTCCTATTGAATCTCATCATACCCTTCACGGGCGACACCCACTAGAATACATGATCACCAAACATGAACTCCAAAAGTAGCTTCTAATCATCATAGCTCTTCTACCTACTTTGGGTAGTAAAAAGTTGCTCCTGGATCACACCGACACTATCAACAGAATCTCTCAGTAAGTTGGTGCTCAATGGCCTTACCTCAAAGGCATCAAACCAGCCCACCGGAGTCTAGAATCTCCTACCATATAGTGCCTCAAATTGTGTCATTTGAATGGTCGAATGGTATCTATTATTATATGTAAACTCATCCAAGGCCAAAGACAAATCCCACTGGCCATCGAAATCAATAACACAAGTTCCTAGCATATCCTTTAGATCCTTAATAATCCTCATAAATTGGCCATCAGTCTGAGGGAGAAAAGTTGTACCGGGCTTAACCCAGGTACCTAAGTCCCTCTAAATAGACCTCCACAAATGCAAAGTGAACTGAGTACCATGGTCTAAAATCATAGAGACTAGCACACCATGCAAACGGATAATCTCTCAACGGTAGATCTGAGCCAACCTTTTTGATGTGTTGGAAGTCTAAATCGGTAGAAAGTAAGTTGACATGGTCAATCAGTAAATGATTACAGAAATAGAAGAAAAACCTTAGAAGGTACACGCTAAGCCTACCACAAAGTCTATGGCTATACGCTCCCACTTCTACTCCCGAGTGGGTAGCTGCTAAGTCAAACCACCTAGTCTGTAGTGCTCATACTTAACCTATTGACATCTCAAGCACATAGCCATGAACGTGGCAATGTCCCTCTTCATATTACACCACCAATACTGCTACCTTAGATCACAATACATCTTCATAGCACCAGGATGCAAAGAATACCTCGTATAATGGGACTCTTAAATAATCAGTCCAACTAACTCACCAACTCTAGGAACACATATATAACCCTCAATCCTTAGAATGCCCTCTGGATCTAAGGTCCCCTTCCTAGCCTTACCACTAAGGACCTTGTCTCAAATCATCCTCAACAGCGGATCCTAAAACTCATGTGCCCGAATATGCTCTATCAAGGAAGATCTAGCCTCCACAGAAGCAAGTGTTCTACCCTGCTCAGAAATATTATTTCTAGTAATCTGATTGGCTAAGGACTGAATGTCCGAAGCCATAGGTCGCTCCTCCAAGGCTAAGAAAGCAAAACTTCCCATACTCATTGCCTTTTTGCACAAGGCGTCTGCTACCGTATTAGCATTACTCAGGTGATAAAGGATAGAAATGTCATAGTCCTTCAGCAACTCCAACCACCTACAATATCTCAAATTAAGGTACCTCTGGCTGAAAATATATTGAAGACTACGATTATCGGTAAATACCTCACAATTAACTCATAAAAATAGTTCTGCCAAATATTTAACGCGATGACTATCGCCGCCAACTCCAAGTCAAGAGTGAGGTAGTTCTTCTCGTAAAGCTTCAGTTGCTAGAATCATAATTAATAACACTACCCTGCTGCATCAAAACACATCTAAGGCATACACCAGAAGCATCACAGTAGATCATAAACCCTTGGCCCTCAACATGAAGAGTAATAATTGGCGTTAGAGTCAACAAGGCCTTGAGCTTCAGAAAACTTGCCTCACACTCATCTGACCTTTGGAACAGAACATTATTCTGAGTCAATCTAATCAAAGGTGCCACAACAAAATAAAACCCCTCCATGAACCGTCTATAGTAGCCCACTAACCCGACAAAACTGTGAACCTCAGTAGGAGAAGTAGGCCTGGCCGAGCTACAAACTGCCTCAATCTTTGCCAGATCCACTATAATGTCATTCTTGGACACTACGTTCCCAAGAATACTACAAACTCAAGTTAAAACACACATATATTAATTCTACATTCAATCGTTTCTCCCTCAAGGTCTGGAGTACACTCCTCAGATGCTGCTTATGTTGCTCCGTACTCGTAGAGTAGAACAAGATGTCATCGATGAATACTATCACAAATAAGTCCAAATAGGGCATAAACACACGATTCATCAACTTCATAAATGCTGCTGGGTATTAGTAAACCCAAAGGACATGACTAAGAACTAATAGTGGCCATACCAAGTCCTAAAGATAGTCTTAGGGATGTCCTCTACCCTTATTCTCAACTGGTGGTAGTCCGATCTCAAGTAAATATTAGAGAATACCATTGCACCGTGAAGCTGGTCGAACAAATTATCTATTTGCGACAAATGATACCCGTTCTTGATGGTCACAATAATGAGTTGCTGGTAGTCAATGCACATATGCATAATACCATCCTTCGTCTTCACGAACAAGATAGAAGCACCTCTAGGAGCTACACTTGATCAGACGAACCCCTTGCTCAAGAGGTCCTAGTGTTTCCTTATGAGTGGTAGACTTGCACTAATTTAAGGTCCATTTAGCTTAATAATTAGTGTCCTCAAAGTCCAATTTTGTCCTTTGTTAATGGAATGTTGATGATTTATTATAGCTATGAAGGCAATTGGATAAGGCAAGGGCTGATGATTGAAAGAATGGATAAAAATACAACAAGAAGTTCAAAGTGAACATTATTGATCGCCTAACACAAAGGGAGAATCTCCTACTAAGCATGACCTTGCCAAAATTGATAGTGCAAAGCCTTTTGTCTACATAAGAAGGTCGGTGAACTCCAGTAGAGAAGGCGATGTGCTGAGTTAAAATGGCGATTTTGATGAACATCGCTTAAAGTGATAGCGTGCAAAGCAAAGATTTAATGCTTAAAAGGCGAACAAAGGTGGTATTCAGTGATTTACCAAACATGAAAGGAAGACTCAATCAAAGTTACCGACTATGGTTCATACACCTAAAGCCTAGAGTATCACAAGGCGAGCTAAGAGGTGAAGGGTAATTTTTGGGCAAAATTTTAGATATATATAGCCCAAAGAAGGAGAGTTTAAGAGTTTGAGTTTGTTTAGAAGGAATTTTTAGAGAGTGTTTAGAAAACACTTTCCCTTTGAAGAACACTTCTCTAGTATTTGGGGTTTTACAACTTTGTACTTAAATTTGACAAATTAAAGTTGAATTCAAGGTGGGTTTGCTTGTAATTGCTTAATTTCATGTTACCCATGGATTCTTTCATTAAAGGTATAATTTCTTTACTTTTTCTGATCGGTGGCTAAAACCCCAAAATCTAGGAGTGCTTTAATGGGGTTGGGTGTTAATTTAATGTAGTGGGTATTGTGCAATGCTCTATTTTGCTGCTATTAATTCATGGGTTTGCTTGTAATTGTTTAATTTCATGTTACCCATGGATTCTTTCATGAAAGGTATAATTTCTTTACTTTTTGTGATGGGTGGCTAAAACCCCAAAATCTAGGAGTGCTTTAATGGGGTTGGGTGTTAATTTAATGTAGTGGGTATTGTGCAATGCTCTATTTTGCTGCTATTAATTCATGAATTTGGTCTAATTATCATGCGGTTAACTAATGGGTTAAGGTTGTAAACTTAATTCCTACTTCCAATCTTCGAATGATGCTCGAGAGAGATTAATTATAGTGGATAATTAGTTCAATACTAGCAATTTTAGTTTGATGTTTGTAGCTTGCTTGAAAGAGAGCTTATGGGTCAGATCTATTTTTCCTATTCTTGAAAGAGGGGATAGAGTAAGGTATTGGGCTGTTTAGGATTGGTATATATATGACACCGAAAGGAGATTCTATGCATAGATGCTTTAAGATCGAAAGAAGATTAGCATCAATGAAGATGACTTAGCCTATTCAAGAATGTTCATCACAACAGAGTAGCACAGTTACCTCTATGTGAGATTGAATTTCAATCCCTGCTCCCCTAGATTTTTTATTAACTCTTGATTTCGTTTAATTTTTAGTTTAATTGTGATAATTGATAACCAAATTTTATTAATGAAGTTGGTGATTCCATCCACCCAATTGCTCTTACTATTACAAATGAGCTAATTTAAAATTCAAATTTCTTGATAAGGAATTCTCTATGATGCATCAGTCCCTGTGGGACTCGACCCCGACTCTCTATTAGGTTTTTACTAACTTCGATCGCTCACTCTTTTAAATTTGTTTTTGAGGGTGGTTTGAGCGTTATCAAAAATGGCACCACTGCCGGGGATTGGTAGTTGAGACCTCTTATTGAGAAATTACATTTTAAATTTTTTTAGTAGTAGGAGATTTGTTGTTTAGTGTTGTTGTTGGCTATTCGCAGATGACAAAATGAGTGACCAAGGGAGTGACAATGATAGTGATTATGGTCAAAATGATAACATGGATGATCTAAATGACATACATGTTAAAGTCATTCAAACCACGGGAGAAATTCGAATACCTCCTACAAATGGGAGGGCTGTGTTTTACCTCATCAGAACTATAATACAATTGCTCCAAATCAAAGGAATGTTTGGGGCCTTAGCTCATGAGAATCCCTATGAGCACCTTAAGAATTTCACGGAGGTATGTTGACCCTTTGTGTTCAAGAATATCTCCCAAGAATCCGTAAGATTGAGGTTATTCCCGTTCTCTTTAATGAGAGAGGCTACAAGATGGTTGGCAGAGTTGCCTAATGATTCAATCACTTCTTGGGATGAGCTTCCTGATGCCTTCTTGGAGAGATTTTTTCCACCTTTGAAGATGGTCAAACCCTGGATCCAAACAAAAATTTCAAGCGTATTGGTGATGAACCATTGCATGAGACATGGCTGAGGTTCAAGACATTACTCTTACAGTGTCCAACACATGGCGTTCAAGACAATTTGTTGCTACAATACTTTTACTTCAGCCTTGATTCAGTCAATAAAGGTGTGGCTGATCAAATAGTCCATGATTGTTTAATAAGATAATTGTATGAGGTGGCTTTGTTGTTGCTTGATGATATGACTAAGGTCAACCGAGCATTGCACACTAGAGAGGACGAAGTGCCTATTTTACAAACGGGTCTTACTAATGAACAAATTGTGAAAGACCATGAAAGAGATGAAAACATGTCAAAAATGATTACTTAAATTGATTTGTCATCCAAACATGTCATGGGAGGTGGTACAAAGTCAGTAAATGTGGTTGGAACCAACATTGGGCAATGCTCGGATGATGCCAAATTTGAGGTATTATACAATGAAAAAGTTCAATACTTCGGAAATTAAGTAGGGGGGTTCTCACACTAATTATCAATGACAAGGTGGGAACCAAGGTTGGAACAAAGATAGAGATTGTAGTTGGGAATATTGGCGGGGTGGAAATTGGAAAGATAGGGAGAAAGAGATAGGTATGTGCCACCCCATGATTCACCATGGCTAAAAGAGCCAAGTGGGCCAGAAGGTAGCAAGACTGAGGGTATGCTTGCAAGGATCTACAACAAGGTTTAAGGGTCCGATAAGGTGGTGAAGGAATTGAAAAATGACTTCTCCACTTTATCATAGACGGTGACTTCTCACTCAGTATCCATCAAGCAGCTGGAGACCTAACAGGGTCAAATTTCCACTAATTTAAATCCAAGGAAAAAGGAAATGTTGCCTAATGATACCATCTCGAACCCCAAGAATGATTGTTGAGCTTGAGGACTCTCTCGTGCCACGATGTTAAATAAGGAGATTCTTTGGAAGGCAAACCAAGTCTTTACTTTTGTTTTTATTAATTTTGAATAATGTGCATTGTCAGTGCAGGTTGAAAATAGGTCAAAAGATTGACAAGGAATGATTAGGCGATGCCAAAACTAAATTGGTGATGTAACGAAGGCATTGAGCAGACTAACTCTTGTCCCCTTTTGAGGTGGAATTGGTGAAAATGTGTGCTGTCAAGATCGGTGATCAAAACTCCAAAGGGCGATTCACCGAAGTGGACTAAGCGGACTCCATGAAGTTTGCCAAAGCTGCCTTTAAGTTTAGTACTTGGTCAGACATGTTCGCTGAGCTGAAGCTCTAGATGGCGATATTCCAAACACTTTTGGCAATGTTAGTAAGTGCACTAAACAGGCCTGATATAAAAAGTCGAAGGGTTATTTTATTTTCAAAAATAAAACCCTTTGAAATTTTAGAGCCTTTTCGATTCCTTTCTCTTGCATTGTGCATTTTGAGTGTTTGGGAGCCTCGTGTGAGTGTATTGAAGGTGCTAGGAGTGTGTTTGCTTTGAGTTTGAGTCAACCCAATCCCGATTTCTAGTTTCTTGATTACTTTTTGACATTAAGGTTGGTGTTTCGACTTCTTGTTGATGACTGTTTAGTTTAGAGTGCATATAGGGTGTGGGCTTAAGCCCTATAACTAGTATTTAGTGCTTGATTTTGTTGGGTAGTATCATATTGTTGAATTTGAATCGTGCCCATGTGATTTTAATTGTTAATGCTTGTATAAATTGTGAATCGTGTTTGTGGTTGTTATGTTGCTGAATTGAGTTTATATACTTATTGGGTCTATGCCTAATTGTATGTGAGTGAAGTCTGAGCAGCTTAGTATTGACCCGTTGCATAATTTTTCCCAATGATAGACAGGGTGACTACTTTCTTAAGAGCAAATCATCAATTAGTGCAATACGTAGTGATATCTTGGGAAAATCTGAGTACCCATGGGTAGAAATAGTATATATGTGAATTGTAATGTTGTGGGGAACTCGTATTTGTTGTGCGTGTTGGGTTTGAAGTGAACATTTGGCACTGAGCTGAACATTTCCTGTTCGATAGACTTGTCTTAGTTCACCAAGGAAGTTAGGCGAATCACCGAGTAAGGCCCAGATTGCCCTCTAAGTTTGTGCATAGCCTTGGGTACTGTTCCATTTGGCGGGCTTGTCTTAGTTCGCTGAAACTCATTTTGTGTATCATCGAGTGGGAGATGACATCGCACTTGATGCTCGTGTCTTTCCCTTTTGCACTGTCAGATTCGGCAGACTTGTCTTAGCTCGCCGAAACCAGTTCGGTGAATCACTAGGTTAGCATTGAGTTCGCCTTTTATGCCTATATTCTGAGTATTTTTCTTCTGTCTATTAAGGTGAGCTCATGGGAGTTCACCGATCCTATTTAATGATACACCTTCCCATTAGGCGAGCCTCAAGAGTGTTTTTGAAACATGATTCAATATTCATTCGATTTCAACTAACCTTTACACATCTTGTGTTTAATGTGTGCTTTGCGGGTAATGGCGAGAACAAAGGCTAAAAATATGGTCTCATCCGACACTTAGTTAGACAGGGAGTCTTCTCCTCTTCCTCCTCCTCTTAAGAGACAAAGGGGCATTACTATCAATGAGCCCTCGAAAGTTCCAAATCATCGACAAACCCCCACCACATAATCATCTACCAAAGATAAGGTACAACCTAGGATGGTGAGGAACAGGATGAATATTCGATCCAAGTTAGTGCAACCCTCATCTGCATAGACATCAACTTCTAGAGTCCTTCCTGTTATTGCTCCAAGAGCCTTGAACATGCTCAAAGTTGCAGAGGAAATGACTATTCTTGAGGTGAGATGACTCTTCATTGATGGAGGGATGAGCGACTACCTAGTTATCTGGGATACCACTAAATTCAACTAGTTTGAAGGTTTCACCAGAGTTAGGAGTGCCTATATACCATCTTGGGTAAGGGAATTATACACTGCTTATGCTCAAGCCCTTCCAAAAAAGCAAAAGGGCACAGTCTAGAAACTACTTGAAGATGTGGAAGTAAGAGGGAAGAAAGTTTGGTGTGACGTAGGGGCCATTATTAATTCCCTACTTATTCTAGCATTTGCAGATGACCTCAATTCACTCTAGATGTTCCATGATCTGGATACTCTAAAGGGTTGGCTGGCACCTTTGATCTCTGATTCTTCTTCTTCTTCGATAGCCGATGGTGCCAAGATCCAAAAGAAAGATTTAAATGTTTTAGATAGATACCTGTTTGGCTTCATCAGTAGCAACCTGATACCCTCCTAGAACGAGTCTATTCTTTGCCATGACAAGCGGTATTTGTAGGTACCATTATCGATCATGAGCACATACACGTTTGTGCCATTATTTCTTCTGAGATGCTAATGAGGGTGAGACAGGAGTAGACATTGCTATCATTTTCAGTTCTAATTACAATGCTATGTGAGAGGGCAGGAGTCCCTTTTATGGCTGCTACAAATGTGAGAGTCACACCGGCCTCATCCAGTGATATTCAAAGGAACGAGGTAGAGTGTTTGAGAGACGATGCGGCTTAGAGGAAGCTGCTACCACCAGACTCCACACCAGTGGTCGACCCGGCTGCACTGGCATCTGAGTCAAGCACACCTGCTTCTTCTGTGGAGCAGGCAGGTATTTTTGCACCACCCTCCACTACTGTCCCTTTTGATTCTACATATGTTTCTATTACTACTGTTTATGCTGTTGTGAGGCCCCCCCTTTTCTGTTGTTTGTCCTCCCTTGACCTAGGAACTTATATACCAGATGGGCACTCTTGCCTAGTCAGCAGATGTTAGAGCTTCCCGGGTTGAGAATGACTTGGCCTGGCTCATTAACTAGACTATCCAGAAAGCCTTGGCTTATTTGACTGAGCGGGTGGCCAAGTGTGAGGAGGTGATAGAGGGCCACACCCCGAGACTAGATGATTTGACTGCTAGGATAGCAGCTCGGGAGAAGGCCGAGGGTAGTTCTAGTTCTTTGGACTCCCTGAGGGCTAAGGTTGCCACTCTGAGGGTAGAGGTGGTCCACATGCAGTCCATGGATATCTCCACACTATGGGGCGAGGTTTCTCTTTCTAATGCCACTTCATTTGTGCCTGAGATGCCTAACATGATGCATTCCTCTGGTGAACCTGAAGCTGCTGTAAATACTAATGCTATTGCTGAGGAAGATAGTGATAGAGACGATGAGGAGTTGGTTATGGAGACTGATGAGGAGAGACTACAAGAAAAAGAGCACGGGATCGGTGAGACTCTGACAGAGCTATAGGAGACCGAGGAGGTCATTCTTCAGGTTGCCTGGTAGAGATCTCTTCGAGAGACTATATATATCGGGTCCAGTGGAGTCACTCCAAAGTCCACCACACTTCCAACTGTTGAGACGGACACTGATGCCCCAGTTGATGCTTCCTTGTTGCCTGCAGTGATCCTTTTGCTAGGCATCGACGCCCCTAATAAGGTTTCTCCACCCGAGACTCAAGATGAGAGTGCTCCACAGGCATAGCCTGTTAGGGGGATCCTATATCTCAGCCATCCTGTACTTTCATTTATGTGGCATTGAGGACACTACATTCTATTTTTGGTGGGGTGAGGGCCTTCGTGCCAATATTTCCCTTTTTGTTTGTTTTTTTTATTTCATCTTTTGAATAATTGTAGTTTGATGTGTATTTATATTAGAGTGCTTTTTTGTATAAATTTGTGTCTTTACTTCTTTTTTGTTCTCTATTGATGATTGCATCCCCCATGAGTTTAAAATTGTGAAATGCTTGAAGTTTTCATTGATAAAAATTTGAGAATCAATTTTGTTCAATATCGATGTCTTAAATATTACTCATGATGAGCATAATGCATAGTGTTGGTGTTGCGAGAATGAAATTGATGTGGTTACACCTTTGAATAATCTTTTTGAATCTTTTATTAACTAGCTATGTTTTGATGTAGGCCTTGCAATGAACATCACACGTACGCTTTTGGTTTTTTTAGGATGTGCTAAATGAGTGTATTTCAAAGTGCCATGTGTGGTGAGATTTTTCTTGAAAGAATGCATGTGGAGTTCTAGAATTTTCCTTGTTAGTCCAAATGTGTGAATCTTGGTGCATATGAGACAAGATCTTGGGATAAAATTCAATGAGGGAATCAAATTGTTCTTAAACCATTTTTGACTTTATTGTGATGGTGTGAATCCATTTTAGCACAATTTAAGCCTAATCCATTTGTTGTCAACTAAAAGAAGCCTCTTGAACCAAATTATCCCTACCTTCTCACCAAATATCCTTTTAGAAGCATTGTGATGTTTTAATAGACAACTTAGGCCAAGAGCCTAAGTTGGGGGTATGGAAAGGAAGGATGAATGAATGCCAAGTAAAGGGCAAAGAAAGATGAAATAAAACTCAACTTTGAAAGTGTTACTAAAAAAAGGAACCCCTCCTTATATAAAAATATAGAGAAAATGTGTTGAATGAGAGAAAAATGTAAATGAAAAAAAGGAGTGATTGAAATAAAAAGGGGATTCTATATAAAGTGAATGGCTAGTCAAGGGTTGAGATCTAAAATGAAAAAGAAAGAAAAAGAACTTGAGAAGAGGTGATGATGATTGCAACAATGCTTTAAAAAGGTGAAGCCACCAGTCCAAATTGATCATACCTTAACCCTCAGCCCCATTACAAGCTAGAAAGACCCTTGAGATCTTGCATGAACTTGATTTTGTAATAATTGGAAAATATGGGCAAACCTATGGGTCAAAGCTTACATGTATTGCTCTATTGAGAGAGCGAGAGTTGCATTGATTCCGTACACCTTGGTTAAAATTGCTTTGTGAAAGCATGGAATCGTTCTTGATGTGAGGGCACTTGAATGCATTTGTTGAAATATGTTCTTGCATTAGACAAGAAGCTAAAGTGAGCTTGAGCTGGTGTTGAGACTAGGTAGTCATCATTTGAAGCTTTTTGATCATCATTTAGGGTAACATGCTATTGAGAGTAGTCTTGTCATGACACTTGCTTGTTAGCTCTCATTGATTATTGTTGTAAATACCCCTTATTGAGCTTATCTAGTTTTTAATTTACTTGAGGACAAGTAAAAGTTTAAGTTTGGAGTGTTGATGAGTGGTAGATTTGCACTCATTTAAGGTTCATTTAGCTCAATAATTAGTGTCCTCAATGCCTAATTTTGTCCTTTTCTAATTGAATATTGATTATTTGCAGCTATGAAGGCAATTGGACAAGACAAGGGCTGATGTTTGAACGAATGGTCAAAAATACAAAAAGAAGCACAAAGTTAACATTGTTGATTGCCTAACATAAAGGGTGAATCGCCTGCTGAGCATGACCTTGCCCAAATTGAACGTGCAAAGCACTTTTGTCTACCAAAGAAGTTCGGCGAACTCCAGTAGAGAACGCGATGCACTGAGTTAAAATAACAGTTCTGATAAACATCACCTAAAGTAACAGTGTTCAAAGCAAAGATTTAATGCTTAGAAGGAGAACAAAGGTGGAATTCGGTGATGCGCCAAACATGAAAGGTTGACTCAATCGAAGTTCCCGACTGAGGTTCAAACACCTGAAGCCTAGAAAATCACAAGGCGAGATAAGGAGCGAAGGGCGATTCACCGAGTAGGTTAGGCGAGCCCAACTAATGTCGCTGAAGCTGTTAGACGGTGGATTTTTGGGCCAAATTTTGGAAAAATATATATAGCCCAAAGAAGGAGAGTTTGAGAATTTGAGTTTTAGTTTTTTTTAGAAGGAATTTTTAGAGAGAGAGAGAATTTAGAAAATACTTTTCCTTTGAAGAACACTTTTCTAGCCTTTGGGGTCTTACAACTTTGTGCTTAAATTTGACAAAATAAAGTGAAATTCAAGGTGGGCTTGCTTGTAATTGCTTAATTTCATGTTACCAATGGATGATTTCATGAAATGTTTAACTTCTTTACTTTTTGTGATAGGTGTCTAAAACCCCAAAATCTAGGGGTGCTTTAATGGGATTGGGTGTTAATTTAATTTAGTGGGTATTGTGCTATGCTCTATTTTGCTGCTGTTTATGCATGCATTTGGTCTAATTATTATGGGGTTAACTAAAGGGTTAAGGTTGCAAACTTAATTCCTACTTCCAAACTCCAGTTGATGTTTGAGAGAGATTAATTGGAGTGGGTAATTAGTTCAATACTAGCAATTTAGATTTGATGTATGTAGCTTGTTTGAAAGAGAGGTTATGGGTCGGATCTATTAGCCCTATTCTTGAAAGGGAGGTTAGAGTAAGGCGTTGGGTTGTTTAGGATTGGCATATAGATGACACCGAAAGGAGATTCTATGCATAGTTTCTTTGAGATCGAAGGATGATTAGTATCAATGAAGATGACTTAACCTATTCATGAATGTGTATCACAACAGAGCAGCACAGTTACCCTTATGTGAGATTGACTTCCAATCCCCGCGCCCCTAGATTACTTTTTAACTCTTGATTTCGTCTAATTTTTAGACTAATTGCGATAACTGATAACCAAAAATTTATATGAACTTGGTGATTTCATCCACCCAATTGTTCTTACTATAACAAATGAGCTAATTTAAAATCAAAATTTCTTGATAAGGAATTCTCTACGATGCACCAGTCCCTATTGGATTTGACCTTGACTCTTCATTGGGTTTTAACTGACTATGATCAATCACTCTTTTAATTGGTTTTGGAGGGTGATTTGAGCGATATCATTTCTCATTAAGCTCCCTCAACACCGCTGGAGCCCTCCTATATGGAAGAACAGAAACTAGATGCGTGCCCGCCTCAACATCAATCCCAAAATCAATATCACGGTCAGGACCCGGTATATTAGTGGAAAACACATCGGAAAACTCTCTAACTACAGGAACTGAATCAAGAGTAGGAGTGTCGGGACTAGTGTCACAAACATAAGCAAGATAGGATAGACACCCCTTCTCCACCAACCGTCTTGCCATAAGAAAGGAGATCACACCCCTCGACATATGGCTATCAGAACCGATCCATACAAGTAAAGCAATAATAGGCATACTGTCACGACCTAGAGAACCCCCTAGACGTGACATGGCGTACAAGACCCCGAAAGGCCTCATACAAGCCACTTAGCATACATACATACAAGATCATAGAGATTTAAGAGTTCAAAAAATAATTTCATATCAAAGCTTTTTAAAAGAAATAGCGGAAGTCTACATCAAATGTCTCAATGCCAATCTAACATAAGAATGAGAAATAACATTTGGGACGTATCCCAATACAATGTCAAAGCAAAGGAACATAAAAGTAAGAACAACAAGGCTATATCCTTGAATAAATAAAGACGCACAAAGTCTTCCGAAAACCTTCGACTAAGCTCTAGCCACGAATAGATGGAGAATCGCCAAACCCTACATTATGAGACAATGTAGGAAAGAAGTATGTGTTAGTACGAGGAATGTACTAAGTATGATAGCAATGCACAAAAAACATTTAAACATGCAAAAATGGGACATTTCCATGACATGCAATAACCAAGCTAAAACATGAAAAAGATTAGAAACATAAGTCATAAACCATGGTCAAGCAAGCTAACCATCTTTACATCACTTGAGAAATATCTTAAAATCAGTTTAGTCTTTGTTTGTGGGAAGTAGCCTTGACCGACATGGAAGACCATGTGAGCTATCAATATGGAATCCGGTGTTTAACCCCCTCTTTACTTAACATACAACTTACGTGGATCCACTAGCTAGTGTCTATCATAGACTATCATCCTCTGGTGGCACATAGTTTATGGGACATGGGTAATCGCCACTTGTCCACTCGGTGCTAAGCATAATTCCCACGGATTAGACATAGTTCAATTATCATAAGTAGACATGGGTAATCGCCTCTTGTCTATTATTAGTCATAAGTTCATTATTAATAGACATGGGTGATCGCCTCTTGCCTACATTGGGGAACATGGGTGATCACATGTTGTCCCTTCATTAGAATAGCTCCTTAATCATCGATTCAAGTTTATTTAAGCAAGCCTTTCAACAAGTTATGTATCATTACATGTGAAAAAACCTTTCACATTCAAGGATTGAGTAATATATGAAAAGTCCTTTCACAACTCAGCAACAACATCAACATATCATAAACTTTGATGATTCAATCTCAAAGCACCCTTACTTCATCATTATCTTCATAAGAGACATACATGATTTCATAAACTTCATCTTTACATAGTTCATCGTGCTCATGCTTACAAAACATAAAGCTCACATGGGTTCATGAGAATTCCTCTTAAATCATGCAATTCAATGCCAACTCATGCTTAGAAAACCATAAATAAGGCAATTTGATTATAATTGAAGGAACCCACATGATAGAGGAAAATCATACTTTTTGATTGAACATGCTTACTTTTATAAAATCATCCTTAGGTCATTAATAATCTTATCATGAAAAGTCTTATCTAAGGAATCATAATTCGTACATAGGTTCATATAGACTTCATGAAATTCATGTCTTCACAATTCAACCCATCAACATATTTATAATTTTGAAATAGGGGAAAAAGGGCATGGGTTCTTGGGGATTCATCTAAATTCATACTTCAAAGTTCATAAAACAATCAATTGATGCAACTTTGCAAAGAACCCATGACATGGAACAAAATACTTAATTTAATTGGGAATTTCTAACTTGAAAATTGGAGATTTTATGGAGTCAATGGAGGAAAGGGCTCCTTGGATGAAGACTATCATACATTAGTGTTAAATTTCTTTAAGCAATTGATGAAAAAAAACTTGATTTCTTGAACCCTAGCTTTTGCTCTTCTTCTTTTTCTTCTAACTTCTAGAGAGAGAAATATTTGAGAGAGAAGAGTTTGGGGAAACTTTTAAAGTTTTTGGAAGGGTAGATTTTTGGATTAAAAAGGCTTATATAGTGTTAGGAGATGAAGGGAACCGACCTAGTTAAGTAAATAAGTAATTAGGTGAAAAGACCAAACGGTCCCTTAAAACAAATCCTGGAACCCCTCACCAACCGTAGGTCCTACTACCAAGGCCCCAAAAATTAATTAAATTTCTCCCCCAAAATAGAATGACCTACGACCCTACCCCCTTCTTGACCTACGATTGGTAAGTCAAACGACGGGCAGTAGATCCAAATGGTAGGTCACCCCTTAGCATTTTTTTTCCAATTTATTCCCTTATGCAGCCTCACCTATGGCTCTCCCCCCCTCTTGACCTACTATTGTTAGGTCAACCAACGGTTAGTAGGTCAAGTAGTAGGTCACCAAAGTTTTCAAAAAGTTGAAATTTTCATTCTTTTCGAATCCGGGGTGTTACAATATCTCCCCCTTGGGATCATTCGTCCTCGAATGAGATTCAAAACATCATAAGGAAGGTAAGTTCAAGATCTAACAACCCAACGTACATGCATTCTCATAAATGCACATTTCCGAGGAGGAAACATCATCTCAAAGGTAAAGCTTGTTAAAAATATCATTTCATGTTGGCTTAATGCAATTCACACTCAAATGTACATAATCATAAGGAAATCAATCAAGCTAGCTCATTTCTCAAGATTTAGACTCTTCATGAACATGCAAAATCAAGGACTCGTGGAAATAATTAGGACACATGAAACCAAAGAATAAACCATGAAGAACTAGATACCTCAAGCTAGAGTAGGATCGGAAGGAAATAGATGAGGATGTCAGGACATCATATCGGCCTTGCCCTCCCAAGTGGAACCCTCAACTAATTGATTCCTCGAAAGAACCTTCACGGAAGCAACATCTTTATTTCATAGTTTTTGGACTTGCGGGTCTAAAATCTCAACCGAAACTTCTTCATAGGAAAGACTATCCTTTATGCCAAGATTCTCTAATGGAACTATAGATGTCGGATCACCAACACATTTCTTCAACAAGGAGACATGGAAAACCGGATGCACCGATGCCAAATCATTAGGAAAGTCAAGTTCATAAGCAACCTAACCAGCACGTCTCAAAATTTGATATGGGCCTACATAACGGGAACTAAGCTTCCCTTTCTTCCCGAGTCTCATTACTCCCTTCATGGGTGAAATTTTGAAGTAAACCCAATCATCAACATCAAATTTTAAATCTCTCCTTCTAACATCTGCATAGGACTTTTACCGACTTTGAGCCATTTTCAACCTTTCTCTAATATGCCGAACTTTCTCCATGGCCTCATGTACCATCTCAAGACCTATCAAAGGAACTTCACCAACTTCAAACTAACCTAAAGGAGATCTACACCTCCTACCATAGAGAGCCTCAAACCGAGCCATACCAATACTAGAACGGTAGCTATTATTGTAAGTAAACTCAAGCAAAGGCAAATGCTCATCCCAATTACCCTTGAAATCAATAACACAAGCTCTCAACATATCTTCCAAAGTTTGGATAGTACGTTTCACTTGACCATCGATTTGAGGATGAAAGGTCATGCTAAGCTTAAAGCGAGTACCAAGACCTTTTTGGAAAGACTTCCAAAATTGAGAAGTAAACTGTCCACCACGATCGGAGATAATAGATAAAGGCACTCCATGCAACCTAACCATTTCTTGCAAGTACAACTTAGCATAATCCTCCACCGAATAAGAAATCTTGACGGGAATGAAATCAGCTCATTTCATCATACGATCCACAATAACCCAAATCGAATCATATTATCACAGGATGCGTGGTAAACCAACAATAAAGTCCATATTCAAATCTTCCCACTTCCAAATAGGAATACTAATATCTTGGGTCAAACCTCCTGGCTTTTGATGCTCAATTTTTACTTGTTGACAATTAGGACACTTAGCCACAAATTTCACAATATCATTCTTTATCCCATTCCACTAATTGACCTCTCGCAATTCATGGTACATTTTGGTAGTTGACGGGTGAATGGAATATCTAGAACCATTGGCTTCCGACAAAACTTGTCCTCTTAGGTCATCTACATCGGAAACACAGAAACGACCTTGATATCGAAACACACCATGTCACCCTTGGGAGAAAGCCTCAACGGATTTCTTGAGCACCGCTTCCTTCAACTCAATCAAATTAGGATCAAGATCTTGTTTAGTCTTCACATCAGACACAAAGGACGATTTTGAACCATTGTGAATCATAACACCACTCTCACTAGAATCAATCAACCGAACTCCCAATCGGGCCAAACTATGAACATCATGAACCAATTCCTTCTTACCATCCTCAACATGAGCAACACTACCCGTAGACAACTAACTAAAAGCATCCGCCCCAACATTCACCTTGCTGGGGTGATAGAGGACACTCAGGTAATAGTCTTTTCACAACTCAAGCCACCTCCTTTGGCGAAGATTTAGATCTTTTTGTTTGAACACATAATGCAAACTCTTATGGTCGGTGAAAATGTCAACATGCATACCATACAAATAATGCCTCCAAATCTTTAAGGCAAACACAACCGCCGCTAATTCTAAATCATGAGTAGGATAGTTCTTTTCATGAGCCTTGAGTTGCCTTGAAGCATAAGCAATGACTTTCCATTTTTCATAGGAACACACCCTAACCCAATCCTTGAAGCATCACAATAAACAACAAAACCATAGGACCCTTCCGGTATAGTCAATATCAGAGCCGAGGTAAGTCTATCTTTCAATTCTTGAAAACTCTTCTCACACGCTTCGGACCAAGTGAACTTAACCCTTCTTTTGAGTCAAAGCCATCAATGGAGAAGTAATCGAAGAAAACCCTTCAACAAATCTCCAATAATAACCGAGTAAACCCAAGAAACTAAGCATATCTAAAGGTGATAGAGGTCTAGGCCAATTCCTAACAACATCCGTCTTCTTAGCCAAAACACACATTTACTAGCCACATATCTTAGCCAAAACACACATTTACTAAACTTCACAAAAAGTTGTTAGTCCTTGAGGACTTGCAATACAATCCTCAAATGATCAGCGTGCACACCCTCACTCCTTGTGTAAATCAAAATATTATCTATGAACACAATCACAAACATATCAAGATATTGTCTAAACACCCTATTAATCCATAAACGCGGCTAGACAATTTGTCAACCCAAACGACATCACTAGGAGTTCATAATGGCCATATCTAGTTCGGAAAGCCTTTTTGGGAATATCATCTTCTTTCACCCTCAATTGGTGATAACCCGAACGAAGACCAATCTTAGAAAAGTAACTTTCCCCTTGGAGTTGATCAAACAAGTCATCTATTCTTGTGAGAGGATACTTATTTTTGATAGTAACTTTGTTCAATTGTTGGTAGTCAATGCACATACGAAGTGAACCCTCTTTCTTTCTAACAAACAAAACTAGAGCACCCCATGGAGAGATACTTGGTCAGATGAAACCCTTATCCAACAAATCTTTCAGTTGCTCCTTTAATTCCTTAAGTTCTACCGGAGCCATTCGGTAAGGAGGAATAGAGACAGGTTGCGTATCGGGGAGAAGATCAATATCGAAGTCTATTTCCCTTTTTGGAGGAACACCGGGTAGATCATCGGAAAACACTTTCGGAAACTCATTTACAATGGGAACTGACTTAATAGTAAGGGTTTCGAAATCCACATCCCTCACTCTAACAAGATGGTATATGCACCCCTTAGAAATCATCTTTCTAGCTTTAAGACATGACACAAATTGACATTTAGGCATAGAATTTCCCCCCTTCCACTCTAGGATGGGCTTATTTGGGAATTGAAACTTGACCACTCGAGTCCTACAATAAATAGAAGCGTAACAAGAATGCAACCAATCCATCCCATAAATTACATCAAAATCTAACATATCAAACTCTACAAGATCAACATGAGTGACTCTATGGGATAATGAGACAGGACAATTTCTATAGACTCTCTTAGCCACAATAGATTCACCAATAGGAGTAACAACACAAGAGGGATCTAACAACATATCTGAAAGAACATCAAACCTCATAGCCACATATGGCATCACAAAAGACAAAGTAGCACCGGGATCAAGCAAAGCATAAACATCAAAGTGAAAGGCTTTCAACATATCGGTAACCACATCGGGAGAACCCTCTTGCTCATGGCAAGCTTGAAGTGCATAGAATCGATTTTGCTTCTGATTTCCGCTAGAACCCGACGGATTTTGAGGTTTAGTTCATCGACGATTATCCCCTTCATTTTTAGCCACTAAGGTATAATCCCTTATCTCGTGATCCATCTTTCCACAACGAAAGCATGCATTAGAATCGGCTAGACATTTACCCTCATGCCTTTTCTACACTTAGCACAAGTAGTCTATCATACACCACCACCATTCCCTCCTTGAGGTTTAGTGTTAGACACCCTACCATGGTTGGACTTAGGAGGAGCATTGGAAGAACCTTGATTGAAAAACCTTTGTCAAAATCCAGAATGACCATGTCCATCAGACCTTGAATGTGAGAAATTACCGTCACCGGTCTTAGCCCTCTTTGCGTCTCTATACCTTACCTTGAGTTTCTCCTCTTCTATTTTTTAAGCATGAACCATAAGACGAGAAATATCCATATCATTGACAAGCATGGCGGTACAACATTCCTTGGCCACCATTTCAGACACTCCCGAAACGAACATACTCATCCTTGCCCTAGGATCGGCAACCATAGTAGGAGCATATCAAGACAATTTGGTGAACTTCAGAGCATACTCCTTCACACTTATGCTTCCTTGACGAAGGTTTATAAACTCAAGCACCCTTGCCTCCCTCATCTCAAGGGGAAAGAACCTATCAAGGAAAGCAACCTTGAACTTTTCCCAATCAAGAGGACCCTCATCATCCGCCCTCTAACTTTCCATTGCTCAAACCACACTTGAGCCACTCCCTTAAGTTGGTAATCGGCCAACTCCGCCTTTTCCTCCGACGTCACACCCATGATCATTAGCACCTTGAACACCTCATCAATGAACTCTTGAGGATCCTCCTCAACCTTAGAACCATGAAATTATGGAGGGTTAATTCTAGTGAAGTCCCTCACTCTCGATGCCATCGTACCCACATTGGGGTTCACGGGAGCCACAACCTCTCTATTGGCTAGAGCCAACACTTGAAAAGCAGCCCTGAACTCCGCATTAGTCAGTTGTTTAGCCAAGGGGTCGTCCTGAACTTGAGGAGCTCGAGGAGGAGCTTCTTGTTCGACATTCTCTCTCACATTCCTTCTAGCATAAGCTCTTCGGCTAGCCTTATCCTGAATCGCATAGGATAGGGAATAGGAGAGAGACATATAGAGTTACACTCTATCGCACGACTTAAGAGTAATGAAGGAAGTGGAGTTTCCTAAACATCTTATAGCCTATGTTTCATAAATGTGGCGCGCTTCACACTCATGAACAAGACTCAACTTGACGTGGCTTTTGAGACATCCTAGGACCTTTCTAAAATCTTGTTCTCTGAATACCAAGTTTGTCACGACCTAGAGTACTCCCTACACGTGGCATGGTGTACAAGACCCCGAAAGGTCTCATACAGGCCACTTAGCATACATACATATAAGATCATAGAGATTTAAATGTTGAAAAGATAATTTCATATGAAAGCTTTTAAAAGAATTAGCGGAAGTCTACATAAAATGTCTCAAAGTCAATCTAACATAAGAATGAGAAATAACGTTTGGGACGTAACCAAATACAATGTCAAAACAAAGGAGAAGAAAAGTAAGAACAACAAGGTTATGTCCTTGAATGTATGACGACTCACAAAGTCTTTCGAAAACCTTCTACTAAGCTCCTGCCACGAATAGATGGAGAATCGCCAAGCCCTACTTTATGAGACAATGTAGGCAAAAAGTATGTGTTAGTAGGAGAAATGTACTAAGGATGATAGCAATGCACAAAAATCATTTAAACATGAAAAAATGGGACATTTCCATGACATGCAATAACTAAGCTAAAACATGAAAAAGGTTAGAAACATAAGTCATCAACCATGGTCAAGCAAATTAAACATCTTTACATCACTTGAGAAATATCTTCAAAGCACTTTAGTTCTTTGCTTGTGGGAAGTAGCCTTAACCGATATGTAAGAACATGTGAGCTATAAACATGGAATTCGATGTCTAACCCCACACCGATAGGGCCACCCTACTTTCCACGGTAGGACCCCTTACTTAACATATAGCTTACGTTGATCCACTAGCTAGTTTCTATCATAGACTATCATCCTATGGTGGCACATAGTTTATGGGACATGAGTAATCACGACTTGTCCACTCGGTGCTAAGCATAATTCCCACGGATTAGACATAGTTCAATTATCATAAGTAGACATGGGCAATCGCCTTTTGTCTATCATTAGTCATAAGTTCATTATTAGTAGACATGGGTGATCGCCTCTTGTCCCTTCATTAGAATAGCTCCTTAATCATCGATTCAAGTTTAGTTGAACAAGTCTTTCAATAAGTTATTAATCATTACATGTGAGAAAACCTTTCACATTCATGGGTAGAGTAATATATGAGAATTCCTTTCAAAATTCAACAACAACATCAACATATCATAAACTTTGATGCTTCAATCTCAAAGAACCCTTACTTCATCATTAGCTTCATAAGAGACATGCATGATTTCATAAACTTCATCTTTACATATTTCATCATGCTCATACTTACAAATCCTAAAGTTCACATGGGTTCATGAGAATTCCTCTTAAATCATGCAATTAATTACTAACTCATGCTTAAAAAACCATAAAGAATGCAATTTGATCATAATTAAAGGAACTCACATGATAGAGGAAAATCATAGTTTTTGATTGAACGTGCTTACTTTTATCAAACCATCCTTAGGTCATTCATAATCTCATCATGAAAAGTCTTAGCTTAGGAATCATAATTCGTAAATAGGTTCATATTGACTTAATGAAATTTATGTCTTAACTATTCAACCCATCAATATATTCATAATTTCGAAATTGGGGAAAACGGGAATGGGTTCATAGGGATTCATCTAAATTCATGAAACTCAACTCAATTTATAATTCAAAGTTCATAAAACATTCAATTGAAGCAACTTTGCAAATAACCCATGACATGGAAGAAAACCCTTAATTCAATTGGGAATTTCTAACTTGAAAATTTGAGATTTTAGGGATTCCATGAAGCAAAGAGCTCCATGCATGAAGACTATCATACGTTAGTCTTCAATTTCCTTAAGCAATTGATGAAAAAAAACTTGATTTCTTGAACCCTAGCTTGCCCTCTTCTTCGTCTTCTTCTAACTGCTAGAGAGAGAAATATTTGAGAGAGAAAAGTTTGGGTAAACTTGTAAAGTGATTTTTGAAGGGTAGATTTTAGGATTAAAAAGGTTTATATAGTGTTAGGAGATGAACGGAACCGACCTAGTTAAGTAAATAAGTAATTAGGTGAAAAGACCAAATGGTCCCTTAAAAAATACCAGAACCCCTCACCTACTATATTGACCTACGGTTGGTAGGTCAACCTACTGCCCGTAGGTGACCAACTGTAGGTTCTACTGGCAAGGCCACAAAAGTTAATTTAATTTCTCCCCCAAAATAGAATGACGTACGACCCTGCCCCCTTTTTGACCTACGATTGTTAAGTCAAACGACAGGTAGTAGGTCCAAATGGTAGGTCACCCCTTAGCATTTTTTCCAATTTCTTCCCTTAGGCAGCCTGATCTATGGCTCCCCCCCTCTTGATCTACTTTTTGTAGGTCAACCAACGGTTAGTAGGTCCAGTAGTAGGTGACAAAAGTTTTCAAAGGTTAGAATTTTCGTTCTTTTCGATTCCGGGGTGTTACAGTCACAAAGTAACAGTCTTGGAGAAACAATCCAAAACCGTATGATAGGGAGATAACAAATCCATGCCTAGAATCACATCGAAATCCACCATATCTAACACAATAACGTCTACCAAAGAATCAAAACCCAAGATGGTTACCACACAAGCTCTATAAACCCGATCCACTACAAAAGAATCACCCATGAGGTAGCTACATGCATAGGCAGGCTGATAAGAGATGGGAAGGTAAACCCTGGATCAAATAATTGATAAGCAGGCTGATAAGAAACTGAGATTGTACATGTGATGATAGAGTCCGATGTCTCCACCTCTGGCCTACCTGGTAAGGCATATATATGGCCTTGTCCACATTGACCACCCGATTTGCCTACTCGAGGACAACTTTGAATTCCGTGGGGACCACCCCTAGTATACTAAACTAGAGCCCTAGGGCTTGAACCTGCTAACCCAACTAACCATGATATCTAGAAAATTGACCCTTGGGGCACCTTTTAGCAAAGTGGCAAAAAGTGCCATACTCATAAAACCCCTGATGACCCTCTAAGACAGCTCGACTGAACCTGACTTGCCGCTACGGCCTGAATACACTGAATGTGCACACCAAGAAGTCTAAATGGGTGCCTAACCCATCTTATAACTTACACCTGCAGTGCCACCATTTGTAACCTACAAGGCTTCTTGTATCGGCCTACTAGGCTAAAATTGCTAGGGATAACCTCGGCCATAAAACCCTCTACCACGGGAACGAGACCCGCTGAAACGACCTTGATAACGGGGCCTCTTTTCACTGCCTCCATAGGCCTCATGATGGATCCCCTCAATGGTGTGTGCATGATCTACTATTCGCAGAAGAGAGCATCCCGACAACACCATCTACTCTGCCACCAATCGAAGTTGAAATGAGAGCCCTTTGACAAACCAACGAACTCTGTCCTAATTTGTCGGTATAAGCATGGCTGCATGTCTAGACAACTCAGGGAATCGTGCCTCATACTCTGCAACAGATAGTGATCCCTGAGTAAGGTCTGCGAACTCATTCCGCAACAACTACCTTAGGCTACGAGGTACATACTTCTCCTTAGGCTACGAGGTACATACTTCTCCTTAGGCTACGAGGTACATACTTCTCCAACAAAGCCTTGAAGAACAGAGCCCAAGTCATCAAAAGTGACTCGGCTAGTCTGCAATCTAAATAAGATCTCCACCATTGCTTCACCGGTCCCTAAAACTAGTAAGTGGTGTAATGATAGCTCTCAATTACACCTCTTATAATTCAAAGTGTAGGCGGTCTCTAACAAGTATGCACCCAACTACACCTCTTATAATTCAAAAGTTTGAATTTTTTGTTCTTTTCGAATCCGGGGTGTTACATTATCTCCCCCTTGGGAACATTCGTCCTCGAATGAAATTAAAAACATCATAAGGAAGATAAGATCAAGATCTAACAGCCCAACATGCTTGCAATCACATAAATGCACATATCCGGGAAGGAAACATCAACTCCAAGCTAAAGCATGTTCAAAAAATCATTTCATGAAGGCTTAATGCAATTTAAACTCAAATGCACATAATCATAGAGAAATCAATCAAGCTAAATCACATATTAAAAAAATCAAATTTTCATGAGCATGAATGCATGAGGAAACATGAGAATGACTAAGACACAAGAATCCTCAAAAGTGAACCATGAGGGGTTAAGGCCTCAAGCTAGACCCGAAGATAACGGAAAGAGATAGGGATACTAAGAGATCACATCACCTCCGACCTTTCACATACCACACCGTGACACAGAACCTTCCAAAACAAACATAGGTCTACTCACATATTTCAACCATGAAGCACACCATCTCCCCCTTGGGAGCAAACCTCCCTAGTATTTTCGAATCCATCTCCCTCAACTCAAGAATAATACCCAAGTCTTAACAATCACAAAACCATTGATACTAGAAAACACTTAAGAAATTTCCACAAGGATTTCAAAGTCGACCTTAAACACACTAACCACACATGGAGTCTTATCATAGCTAACAAATCACCCAACACAAATGTACTCATCCTTGCCCTTGGATAGGTGATCATTGTTGGAGCATACTTGGAAAATTGTGTGAATTTCAAAGCATACTCCTTCACACTCATATCCCCTTGACAAAGGTTAATGAACTCAAGTACCTTTGCCTCCCTCATCTCAAGGGGAAAGAACCTATCAAGGAAAGCAACCTTGAACTTCTCCCAATCGAGAGGACCTGCATCAACCGCCCTCTCATTTTTTCATTCTTCAAACTAGACTTGAGCAACACCCTTAAGTTGATAAGCAGCCAACACCCTCCGGTGGTTTCATCCTAATAAAGTCCCTCACTCTTGTTGTTGTCGTACTTACCCTTGGATTCTCGGGAGCCAGCACCTCTCTATTTACTTGGGTCGTCATAGCTTGGGACAATGCATGAAATGCAGCTCGAAATTCATCATTAGTCACTTCCTCGAACAAAGAGTTGACCAGCACTTGGGGAATCTCTTGTCTAACATTTGCACTAACATACCTATTCCTTCTCACTCGATTCCTTTGTGGAGGCATATTCTGAAAAGCATAGATAGGAGTTAGGAGAGGAAGACCTATGGGGTTAAACTCTATCGCATGACTTTAGAATAATGAAAGAAGTGGAAGTTCCTAAACATCTTATAGCCTCTCATTCATAAATGTGGCGCGCTTCACACTCATGAACAAGACTTTACTCGACGTGGCTTATGAGACATCCTAGGATCTTTCTAAATCCATTGGCTCTGAATACCAAATTTTTCATGACCCAAAGTACCCCTTATCCATGAAATGGCGTACAAGACCCAGAAAGGCCTCATAAAAGCCACTTAGCATACATAGACAAGATAATAGAATCAAAGAGTACAAAAGTAAATTTCATATCATAAGATTTTTATACAAGTAGCGGAACACTAAACATAGTCTCGAAGCCATCTAAACTCATAGAATGAAAGGTTGAGATGTAACTAATACAAAGTTCATCAATAAAGACAAAAGATAAAGTGGCTACGTCCTCGAATGTATGAGGACTCACCAAGTCTTCAAGATCCTTATACTAAGTTCTAGCCACGAGTGGATGGAGAAGCGTCAAATCCTACATTATGAGACTATGTAGGCGAACGTATGCGTTAATACATGGAATGTAACAATTATAAGGGGAATGCAATGAAACATTGAATCATGCTAAAAAGGGACATTTTCATAACAAGCAACGACCAAGTCAAAATAGGATATAAAAAGGGTGAAAAAGCATAAGTCATAAACCAAGGTCAATGCAAGCTAAATATTTTTAAAACTTGTGAAGTATTTTGAAAGTCATTTTAGTTCGTTATTGTGGGAAACTACCTTTAACAGACATTTAAAGACCATGTGAGCTACAAACATGGAATCCGGCATACTCCCTACACCGAAAGGGCCTTCCTACTTGCCAAGGTAGGAACCTAAACTTCTAGCGTACATGGATCCACTAGATTATGTCTATTTAGGACAATTATCCTATGGTGGCACATAGTTATGGGATAATGAGATTGTTACTAGAGACTCTGCCTCCTCTAACAGAAGAGCCTCCATCTCGATACCTCTCGGTGCTAAGTAAATATCCCACGGAATTTGTTATCATGTTATCCATGGAAAGGTACAACTCGAGTTACAAATCCAAGCTAAAATCACGTTCATAGAGGTTTCATCTTCCATGGACTTAGTCCAAGCATACGTCATTAGAATAGCTCCTTAGACCATGCGTGAGAAAACCTTTCACCATCCATGATCTTTTCATAATAGATTTTAAGGCCCATAGTCATTCACTTCATACTAGAAATGTCATACTACTTATGGAAATAGTTTTAAAAGCATGGTCTATAATAATTGATGGTATAACCGGCTACCATACTAATCAAAACCTAATTTCAAAAAATAGCCCAAAAAGCATTGATGGAAAATTTAAATGTCATTCAGGTCATGTGCCAAGCTTCATAGAACATATAAAAACTTTCATCCATAAGCATATTTTAGTCATAAACATTGCTTTCATAAAAACATGCATGATTTCATAAAACCCATCTTTTCGTGGTTCAAACACAACAATAAATCAAACTCTAGAAATTTAGGGATTTCACATGGGTTAATGGGAAGTCATCTTAAAACATGTAATTGAAACCAATTTTATACTTAGAAAACCATAAATAAAGCAATTTGATCATAATTGAAAGAACCCACATGATAGAAGAAAGCCTAGTTATTGATTGAACAATTCTTAGAAAATTAGGATTAATAGTCAAATTCATATATCAATACATGGGTTCACATGGAATTAGCTGAAAAACATCTAATTAAGTCTAAATCATCAAACAAGATCATAAGTACATAATTGAATCCATACAAATAGAACTCATGAAGAAAGAAATCAAAACCTTGTTCAATTTTGGGAAATTGAATTGGAGTTGAAGAAAACCTTGGGGGCTCAATGGGTGAATGGAACCCATTGATGAACTCCCTGCAAACCTCAATTAAATCCCTAAACAATGATGAAGAATGGAGACTTGAACTTGAAGAACCCTAGCTTGACTTCTTCTTCTTCTTCAAGCTTTTCTAGAGAGAATTATTTAAGAGAGGAGTGTTTTGGGAATGATTTGGAAAAGTAGATTAAGAAGGGTAGAAATTAGGCATGTAAGATTTATATAGGGCTTAGGAATAGGGGGTAACCGACCTAACTTAGTAAATAAGTCATTGGGTGAAATGACCAAAAGACTCTCTTTTAAAATTTGACCAACGACCCCACCTACTATTTGACCTATAGTTAGTAGATCCACCTACTAAAATTAATTTTTTCAAATTTCTTCCTCTAGGCAGTAGCACCTACGACTCCCACCCCCACTTGACCTACGGTTGGTAGGTCAACCAAAGAATAGTAGGTCACACTGATTTTCAAAAGTTGGAATTTTTTCGTTCTTTTCGAATCCGGGGTTTTACAATCTAAAGTTTTAGGGAAAGCATAAGGAAGTTGAAAATTTCAAACCAAAGAAAATATTTGAATTTAAAAGGTTAAAGACCGTTCAGTTCGCGCCACAGTCGGCGAGCTGACTAGCGTCGCTGATCAACTCGGCGATGTGCCAAATGAGTCTCAACTCACAAAACTTGACAGAAATCCAGCCCCTCAATACGTGCAAAGGGCGAGCATGATTGGGCGCACCGATTAAACTCGGTGACTCACCGAATTGGCTGTCAGCTCATCCAATCTTTGATAGGTTTCTTCATTTTTGATCTTTAAGGGCGATGCATTAGGGCGATGATGGGGGAAATATGGTGGCTCACCGAGTAGTTCAGTCCCCACCCATTTGCTTTTCTTTCCAAAATATGAACTCTAACCTACACATCTAACAAAAACAACAAAAAGTTAAATTTGGGTTTCCTCCCAAGAAGCGCCTTAGTTAACGTCGTGACACTATGTGGACATGCATTCAAGCATCATTCAAATACACCACATCAATCACATTCACATTGGGGTGCTCTCCAAAGTAAAGCTTCAGCCTTTTCCCATTCACCTTGAACATCGACCCATCTTTGTTTTCAACTTCAATTGCCCCATTTATAAACACACGATTCACTTTAAGCAGACTCGACCAGTTTCACTTCAGTTTACTCGGGAAGAGTCTCAGACGAGAATTGTAGAGTAACACAAGATCACCCATTCTAAATTCTTGATGAAGGATTTTGGCGTCATGCCACTTCTTCATTTTCTCCTTATAAATGGATGAACTCTCATATGCTTGAAACCAAAACTATTCCAATTCATGAAGTTGGTCAATTGGATACTTTGACGCATCTTCCCAGTTCAAGTTCATGGCCTTCAAGGCGCACAACGCCTTATGCTCAAGCTCCACAGATAGAATACAAGATTTACCAAACACAAATTGATACGGGAACATACCAATCAGAGTCTTGAATGCAGTTCTATATGCCCAAAGAGCGTCATCTAACTTTCGGGACCAATCGGTTCGATTTGCATTAACGGTCTTGGCAAAAATTCCTTTGATTTCCTGATTTGACACTTCAACTTGCCTACTTGTTTGTAAATAATAAGGGATGGAAACCCTATGCTTGACTCCATACTTGCTCAATAGTGACGCAAACATTCGGTTACAGAAGTGAGAGCCCCCATCACTAATAATTGCATGTGAAGTGCCATACCTTGTGAAAATGTACCGATTGAAGAATTGGACCACACTTCTCCCTTCATTATTAGGCAAGGCCACAACCTCTACCCATTTAGAGACATAGTCAATAGCCACCAATATGTATTTGTTACAATAAGAACTCACAAAAGGCCCCATGAAATCGATTCTCCATACATCAAACAACTCAACCTCTAAAATTGGAGTGAGAGGTATTTCATTCCTTTATGATACCCCTCCTTGCTTTTGACAATGCATACACTTCTTGACAAGGGATTTCACATCGTGATAAAACGTTGGCCAATAATAACCACTTTGTAGTATCTTAGCAGTTATACGCACTCCACTATGGTGTCCAAAAACCGGTGACGCATGGCAAGTGTTAAGAATAACATCTACCTCCACTTTCGGAACATATTTTCGAACGATATGATCCGAACACTCCCGGAATAAGTAAGGTTCATCCCAAAAATACTTCTTCACATAAAAAAGGAACCTTTTTCGTTGTTAAAAATTCAGCCAATCGGGAAAAATCTCACACACCACATAATTGGAAAAATCGGTAAACCAAGGAGTGGTACCATTCGACACAATCATCACTGATTCATCCGGAAAGGCTTCCTCAATGTCTTAATCACCATAAAAAACCACATTCGTTTCAAGCCTCGACAAGTGGTCTGCCACTTAGTTCTCACATCTTTTTTGATCTTTGACTTCAAAGTAAAACTCTTGCAATAACAACACCCATAAGTTCAACCTTGGCTTCACATCCTTTTTAGCCATCAAGTAACGTATCGCAGCATGGTCAGTGTGTACCACTATTTTGGACCCCAAAAAATAATCTCGAAACTTCTCTAAAGCACATACCACGGCTAACATCTTTTGCTCAGTGACGGTGTAGTTCTTTTAAGCTATATTAAAAGTTTTCCTTGCATAATAGACCAAGTGAAACAAATTTCCCTTGCATTGGCCAGGTATAACCCCCAAAGCCACACCGCTAGCATCACACATTAGTTCAAATAGAATGCTCCAATATGGAGCAACAATGATTAGAGCCGAAACTAGCTTCTCCTTTAGACATAAAAATGCCTTGAGGCAACCTTGGTTGAACTCGCAGAAACTTTGTTTTTCAAGTAGCTTGCAAAGAGGATGGGCTACTTTTGAGAAATGTTTTATGAACCTCCGGTAAAAACCCACATGACCCAAGAAGCTTCTGACCCTTTTTACTGAAATAGGAGGAGTTAACGTGGTGATAACTTCAACTTTAGCTTGATCAACTTGTATGCCTTCTCCTGAAATTTTGTGCCCCAACATAATACCTTCCTTGACCATGAAGTGACATTTTTCCCAATTGAGCATAAGGTTTGTTTCAACATATCTTCGCAAGACTTTACCAAGGTTCTCATGGCATGCTTCAAATATATCCCCCACAATCGAAAAGTCATCCATGAAGACTTCCATCGAATCCTCTACTATATCCGAGAAAATAAAGAGCATACACCGTTGAAATGTCACCGGTGCATTACACAATCCGAAAGGCAATCTTTTGAAAGCAAATGTCCCATAGGAACATGTGAAGGTTGTCTTTTCTTGATCCTCATATGCAATGGAGATTTGATTATAATCGGAGTATCCATCCAAGAAGCAATACCATCCAAGCCCCGCAAATCTATCAAGCATATGGTCCATAAAGGGCGTTGGAAAATGATCTTTCTCGATCCATGCATTTAATTTCCTATAATCCATACATACACGCCAACCGGTAATCGGTCGCAATGACACAAGGTTACCTTTTTCAATTGGGACCACTGTCATACCAACTTTCTTTGGGACGCATTTAGCGGGGCTCACCCACTTGCTATCCATAATAAGGTAAACCACTCCTGCATCAAGACACTTGATGATCTCCTTTTTAACGACTTCTTACATTGGAGGATTCAACCTCATTTGATGTTCAACACTCGGCTTATAATCACTATCTAATTGAATTTTATGAGTACAAATACTGGGAGGAATTCCCACAATGTTGACAATTGTCCATCCAATAGCCTTTATGAACTTTTTCAACACACTAACAAGCGCTTGTGTTTGCCAATCGAGCAAATCAGCAGAAATAATCATGGGTAAAGTGTTATTAGCTCCCAAGAACACATAACAAAGGTGTGGTGGAAGTACTTCCAATTCAATATTTAGACGTTCTTCAATTGAAGGTTTTGCGGGAGGACTTTCCTTATTCCTCAAATCGATATCAAGCTTCATAGGGTTCTTAGAATAAGAACCTAAATCTGATAGAGCGGCCAACACCTCATCATAATCTTGAATTTCTTCCCCATCGTAATTCAAGAGGACGCCGGCCAAACACTCACAAATACAAGAAATTTCACCCACACTAGAACCACTTCATCAATCACATCAACGACCAATATCACATGGAGGTCACTTGGTTGCTTAATGGCTTGCAAACATTGAAAGTAACTTCCTCTTGATTTACCCGAAATTTCAAATCACCACTTTCACATCAACAAGAGCTCTCCTGGTAGCTAAGAATGGCCTACCGAGAATAATAGGGACCTCAACATCAATCTCATAATCGAGGATCACAAAATCTGCCAGAAATATAAACTTTTCTACCTTCACCAAAATGTCATAGAGAATGCCAATAGGATGCTTGATAGAATGGTCAGCCATGAGAAGACGCATGGTTGTTTACTTAGGCTCACCTAGCCCAAGTTGCTAGTAAATGGCTTAAGGCATGAAATTTATAGTAGCCCCCAAATCGCACAATGCTTTAGAAAATTGAAACATCCCTATAGTGCAAGGGATAGTGAACGCCCCTGGGTCATCCTTCTTGAAAACCATGTTTGACATAATGGCACTACAACTATGGGATACTTCACTAGTCTCAAAATCCATACTTCTCTTCTTCGTGACCAACTCTTTCATAAACTTTGCATAACCCGACATCTCTAACAATGCCTCCACCAATGGAAGATTAATAGAAAGCATTTTGAAGACGTTGAGAAACTTTTGAAACTTCGCGTCCTCATCCCTCTTCTTCAATCTTTGAGGAAAAAGTGGATAACTTTGGTCAATGACTTTGGAGGTACCGAGGGAGGAACAACCTCCACCTTTGACTTCTTAGCTTCACTGGAAACAACATTTTTCGGTGCATCATAATATCTCATTGAAAGTTTCATTGTTCAATTATTTGGCAAGTCCTCCACCCCCAAAAACTAAAGCTTTCCCTTTACTTGGACTAGCTTTATCATCATTTGGCACATCACCTCCCACAACCTTACCACTCCTGGTCGAGATTGCCATGCATTGGGCATTATCATTCTTCAGATTTGTAAAGGTATCACTAGGAAGACCCCCTTTTTGTCTTGGGTTTAAATGAGCTGAGATTTGACCCATTTGGGTCTCAAGTTGCTTTATAGAAATCGAATGAGAGGTCACCGTTTGATTCAAAGAGGAGAAGCCGGCTTTCATCTCCTTGAGCACTTTATCCAATCCTTCTACCTTGTTTAGGATGAGGGCAAGCATATCCTCGGTCCAAAAGCTCTCAGGATCGGCATTAGGTTCTTTCGGTTTTGGACGGTCTTGGGGACGCACATAACGATCTCTATCACTATCTCTATCTCTCCAACCTCCATCACGATCTTTGTTCCAACCTTGATTCCTGCCCTGCGTTGGATAGCTCGGACGAGAACCCCCCACTTGGTTCGACAAAAATTGTACATATTCATAATACATGGCTTCAAACTGTGCATCATCTGAGCTTATTCCACTACTAGCAACAACCACATTCACGGCCTTGTGACCACTTCCCACGACATGTTTTGTTAACAAATCCAATTAGGTCATCATCTTGGCCATGTTTTCATCATGCTCTTTGTTTTTCTCTATTTGTTCTTTGGTCAACCCAATATTTGGAGGAGAAACATGATCCTCTCTCATATGCCATGCTCAATTAAACTTGATCATCTCATCAAGCAACGCAGACACTATGGCAAATGGTTGTCTCATGATTCCACCCCTGATAAGTTGATCGGTGACACCCTTGTTAACAGTGTCAAGACTTCGGTTGAAATATTTCAAGAGCATATTGTCCGGCAACCCATGAGTAGGACATGGGAGGAGCAATTTTTGACACCTCAGCCAAGTTTCATGAATGGGCTCACCATCAATCCGCTTGAAATTTTGAATGCAACCCTCAACTTCAAAATCTTTGAGGAAGGGAAAAATATTTCAAAGAACACCTCCGTGAGCTCCTCCCAAGAAGTAATAGAGTTGCTTGGTAGTTCAGCCAACCACTTCGTTGCTTCCCCCACTAGAGAAAAAGGAAACAAATTATGCCAGAATGACTCTTGAGTGTTATTCCTGAAGGAGAATGGTCCGCACACATCTAAGAAGTCGCGAATGTGGTCATGAGGGTCTTCATGAGCAAGTCCCCCAAAGAAACCTTTCATTTGCAGCAACTGGAGCATAGTTCCGATCACATTAAAAATAGCGTTGCCCACAGTTGGGGGCAAGCGAATAGCTCTGGCACTTCCCATTAGATTTGCATTGACATCGTTCAAGTTTTTGATGTTGTCATCATGCCCAATTTGACTGCCAGCATTACTCCCATTCATACTGATTTATGCACCTGTTGAGAGCAACAACAACAAAAACTAATAAGAACGTTCTACTACAATCAAATTAGTTCACAAAAACACTTCACTAAAAAAATTTTAAACAACACTCCCCCGGCAGCAGTGCCATTTTTGAAAATTCTCAACTACATCTCTTATAATTCAAAGTGTAGGCGCTCGCTAACAAGTATAAACCCAACGATGAGTTGGGGTCAATCCCCTGAGGAGTGATACGGAGAAAAAATCAAATACGAAGTATCAGAGTGTTTCAATCTCTTGTAGAATAGAAATAAACAAAACACAACATAATATTAATCAATAAGTTTTAATTATCAAAATTTAGAGATTCTAGTTACCAATTGTTAACAGAGATGATTAACACGGGGTTTGAATAAATAGAGAGGGAACCTTAGGAGTGTGTGAGCAATCGAATACTAATTTCAGTTAATGGGTAATTAATAATTGCTTTAAGTTGCTGAATCTAAATGGGTAGGATGGATTATAACAATAATAGCCATTTTTCAATCAGCTATCATGCATCAAGCGAGTTCTTTCAAACCTCAACAAGCATAGCAATACAAAGATACCCAAATCCTTAATTTAACCCACTTTACCAAGCTGGGTTATAAAGACGAGTCAATACAACTATAAATCATAAATTCCACTCTAAACATCTTTCACAAGCAAGCATAGAGATCTAGAGCTAGAACGAAATTTGCAACTTCAGTTCATAAGTGAAAACATGAATAAATAACTGAACCCATTTCAAAACCACATTAAATCTAGCAATTAGAAATATCCACAAGCTAATTTACGTATTCGGTTAAATATTCACACTCCAAAGGAAAGGGGGTTTTAGCCAATTATAGCAAAAAGCAAGAAATGGTTACCAAAGAGATTCTCCATCGGAATAACAAATTGTGCAATGCTCAAATTCTAAATATTAAGATTAAACCTCAAAAACCCAATATCTATCTTCAAAACCCTTTTCCAGAATGTTCAATAGCTAAAAAATATCAAAAGTATGAATGTCTCCTTCAGTCTGGTTCATCCTCATATGTTTCTCTCTCTTCAAAAATCAATTTATGTGTTTCCAAAAACTTCCCAACATTTCAGTATGTGGTACCACTCGACAAGATTAGTTAGGATCACAGAACGACTCCGCGATCCACTGATGTACTCCTTCTCACCCTTTTAGACTTGATTTCTGCCTCCACTTGTTCTGTTCATTTAGCCGATCTGGGTCGACCTCACCGTTCGATTCGGCATGTCACCGAATTGTGTTTTTGTTTGCCAAGTTGGCTTAGGGAATGAGCCATTTTGCTGGAACTCTTGGCGAGCCAGAGACTCACTCGGTGAGTCTACGAGTGGCTTTTTGCGAGCTCCAACCTTCATTTTCTTCAGCTTTTAAAACCTTTTTGCTTCTTTTCGCAATGTAATGTCCTTGCCCTTTTCTTAAGCCTTCATGGCTGCACATAAACAATTTAACATCAGTTATGAACACAAAACAGGCATTGAGGACACTAATTCGCTAAATAATAACCTCTAAATAAGTCAAAATTTCTGACACATCATTAATCAACCCCATGGGACTCCACTAACCCAAGGTTATGAAACTTCTCCTGGCAGCTAACTAGAAACTTGTGGGCATCCTCGGCCACAGACCAGGTGAACATGGGAGGACCCAATCTAATGAATTGCCACAGCATCTTCTACTCCTTAGAAGTCATAGCTTGCCTAGGAGCCATTGGTGGAGAAAATTTCAAAATCTATTGAACCATTGTACAAGGAGCCGTAACAGCATGATGCACTTATGGGGCCTGAGTACCCTGTATCCTTGCCGAGGCTGAAGTTTGAGCCTCATCTATAGCATGTGGTCCTACTAAAGTGCTAGGCATAGTACCCACCTGAGACATAGCATCCATGAAGCTGAGGATCCTGGAAAAGTATCATGAATCACTGGCATAACCACGAATCCTAGTAGAGGCTGGGATGTCCTCTCCCCCTTTGGCTAACGCTAAACATGCTCAACCTCTATTTGGAAATCTAGTGCTGGTGCCTGCTCCTGACCTCTAGGTCGACCTCTAGATCTGCCCCTAGCTAGGGCTCCAACAGGAGGTACAAGAGGCTCTCACCTGACCGCTGATGATCTCATCCTAGCCATCTGAGAAAGAGTGAAACAAATGGAGTTTAGATATTGGTACAACCATCACCACACAACAAGAAATAAGAAACTATAACGTATTCCTAAGAATTCCCTATAGACTCTCAAAGATTGGATACGAACATCATCGTACAGATCCATGATATTCTACTAAACACTTACTGCTGTATTGGTGAGACTGGTGAACCTAAGGCTTTGATACCACGCTGTCACAACTCAAAATTGGGCCATGATGGTGTCCACTACAACCCACCGATTGGACAAGCCTAAATCCAACACAAGATGTTGAAGGCACAATTTAAGAAATAACGTTAAGCGGAAGACATGAATAATATATATATATAAGAAAGAGGGCCATATCATATATATGTAATACAATACAAAATGTACAAAATAGGCCCAAAAGTAATCGAGAGACAAACTAACACAAAAAACCACTCTGAACCTAGTGTCACCTATACAGGAGCTACTAAGTACTGAAAGTCATACATACAGAGAGCTGACTAATCCAAAATACAAAAAATAAGTTTGTACAGAAGAAGGAAACCAGCAAGTCTCTGAACTCCAAGTATGTGACAGCCACGGGAGATCCAACGCTCAGTGAGAGTGGCTAGTACTGGGAGCTACATAAAAAAAGATGCAAAAGTGCAATATGAGTACCAAAACATGGGGTACTCAGTAGATATCATAGGCCGACAAATTTCAGAAATATCAAATATATATATATATATATATAGCACGATGAAGCTAAACATGAGATAGATAATAAACAAAAGTAACCAAACTGTCAACAAAAGGGAAAAACCTAAAACTCACAACAAGAAGTCACACAAGAATTCAATCAAAATAGGCAAGTGCAGAGCATACGTGGCAAATGCAAGATGCATGCAAAAGGTTTTGGAATTTTCTCGCCGATTGACCTGTGGACCCTTGAGACAAACTATGGAACCTCATCGGAGCTTATTAGTAATAAATAAAAAGCTGGAATTCAATCTGCTGGCCACCGTAGGGTATCAACCATGTCCAAATTAAAAACTCGAAGTGGAGTGTACGGGTCGTCGGAGCTTATCGAAATCTACCTTAAAAGGCATAAATGGGGTATTTTCCTCCGAAACCACTTTCCATCAGTATAAATGGTCTAAGAAACTGTAATTCAGCTCCCAAGGAGCTAAATATCATCAAAAAGAATAGTGTAACCGAATAATCATAAAAATATCTTTGTTCACAAAATCCGATGCAAGCACGCCATGAATATGATTTCACGCCAAAATAATCTAATCATCACCACAAGTCAACTCAAATGCACACAACTAGGCAAAGAACCTATCACACCACAAGAATACTAACTTGGAACTCCGGCTCCCAGCTCATGGCCGCAGGCCTAAAAATTCAATAATAAAAATACACTCACACTCAGGAATACACGAAGGCACATAAACCAATCCAAAGTGACCAAAACACACAACAATCCTAAGCTTTAAGCTATCTACGAGCAATTTCTAAGGATACTTGTCAAACAACATAAGAATCAACTTAAACTATGCCTTTTCCGGCTAAAACAACCCTAAGCACCTCCATAATGTCCATAAATCGACTAAGGATCAAGAACCTAAGCTGACCAAAAATCCGAACCTATTCATGCAATACTACCCAACATACATTCAATCAAAATTAGATAAGAATCATAAAAGTAAGCTATAGGCTACCTCAAAGCTGAAACCGCACTCAAACCTTCACTCATGTGATTTTCCTTTTCAGAGAGCCTCGCTGTGAAGCCAAGCTACCATCAATGCCTAGGAAACACCGAATGAAACACAACAATAAAAATTTAAACAAGGAATTCAAAATCAACAAGAAAGCTAAAAATGAAAATGTGGGACCCGCATATGGAGTCACAAAACTTTCTCCGTTAGAATTCCCAACCCACTTAGGGAGGTTGTGCCTCGAAAATGGGCCCAATGTAAGATTTAATTAAGCCAAAATAGCCCACAAAATTTTTAGCCTAATTTAGATTTAAAAAAACTATTAAAAAGGTAAATTAGCAGGGATTACCAAGGGAAACAGAAGATTGATTGAATCAAAAACATATCCATGAACTTCCTTGATGTGCCCCAACAAGAATCGCCAAAAACTGACAAGAATTGCTCTTCGAATTACCAAAAACCAAGTTAAAATGTTGGAGATGCATGTTGTTTTTCGTCTTTTTAAAATACTGATGCAGCAACTAAAATAACCTTTGTGAATAAGGAGGCCTTTCTAGCAAATGTGGAGATCAACAAAGTTGACCCTCCGCGAACGTGATGCGAGGTTCACAAATGCAATGGTCTATGAAGTCGTACCTTCACGAACGCTGCAGTCTGCCTGCGAATGTGAAGGCAGGACTGGCAACCTTCCATGATCACGGTGAGAGCCACGTGAATGCGGAGGTCCGAGATCCTTGAAACATGAATGTGGCAAAGGGTCCGCACCAACAACATTGCATCAACAATAAGACAAGGCAAGGAATTTCTCTGTTGGGGTCCGAAAGTCATTCGTAACCCTGTCGATTTTAAACCAAATATTCTACTAGGATGCAAACAACATTCCTGACTCAATGGAATCAATGAAACCACTAGCTGAGGTCGGCTCGTCAAATTGTTTGCCAAAGTCAACAATTTCAAAGAAAGACGATACAAAATGCTAAATAACACAAAATCACCCCGACTACCTTGGGAGCCGAACCAAATGTTATTCTAGACCAAACTTGGCACTTCAGAGCTAACCGCGCTAATGGAATTCAATTCCAAGTACGTTTACTAAGAAAATTGAGCAAAGTCATACTTTGAAGAAACCTTAAAGGCTCAAACGCCTAATCGCACCAACTCTACATGGAAGCGTCAATACCAAAACTGATCATCACACTCTACCAAAATAATCTTTTCGAAGTTGATGGAACAGACTAAATTCCGATGCGGCATTAGAATCTCTTGATATTGACTAAAGTCAACTATTTCAAGCTTAAAGCTTCCAAAACATAGCACAAAACTCAACCGAACAACTAGGGAAGTTTGCCACCCAACCCAACTCCACATAAAAGTTATAAGAAAGCTCTAGGAAGGGGTAAAATAGAAAAAATACACATAAGACACAGAAATGACCTCGAGGGTCATTACATACAAATATTAGAGATATTATTAATGGTCTTATATGATTTAAAATATGTTAATTATGAATACTATATAATATAAACAATCAAAAAGTTAAAAATATAAAGAATGATTAGTAGTTCTTCAAATTTGGAGAACTACTATTTATCTCTTTATAAATGGAGAATATAGAGTAGGATAAAAGGTGGTTGGAGAGCCCATTCTTGATTACTTTCACTACCCAAAATGGGTCATGAATGGAACCCACACTTAACCTCCTAGGTGGGTGAACCAACGAATCCAAACCCCAACTTATATTAATTATTCAACTGACCAAATACAACAATAATGCGGAAGCTCAAATCCTATTAATGTAAGAAGCAAAAACTTACTAGAGTCTATTACATGTCATACCTAAAACCTGAAAGTCATCACATCAAGGACATCTAATCCCCAAATACTAAGTCTGAGAGCATCAACGAAACATAAAAAATGAATAAAGTAGTGTGTGTCCAAAAACTAAGGACATTATGCCATGACCAAGAGAATGCAACACAAGCTAGAGGGAATATCTCACCCAAAAATCTGATGTGCTGAGCTGAGGGTGAGTCGATGTCATAGGGGGCGAGTCGAAGTCATTGGTACACTTGCAGCATTCCCCAAATGAAAATGAAGAAAACACAAGTAGGGGTCAGTATAGGGCAATATGTACTTAGTAGATATCCTCGGCCTACTCAAAATAGAAATGAATATGCATGAAGTAATAACATGAAATCAACTATAGCACCTAGCAGGTGGCAATCAAAAAATAACATGAACAAGTGACAACAGTAATGAAGAAAGTACGTAATTAGTCACAATATCAAGAACACACATGAGGACTCACGCCTCCACATCACCCTCTTTTGGGGAATGGGTTCTTTGAGATTGATACATTAAGTTATTTTATTATGTTTTCCTTTAATGTTACCGTGCCGAAACGTGATACCCAATCCAATAATACCGCTCGTGGCACCGATCCAATAATATCGTGTCAACTCATGGTACCCGTTCCAATAACAAAGTTTATTCATCATTCTTTTCATCACTATCCACTTCATTAACAATATTTAACCAAGCCTTATTTATTCAAGGCATCACTTTAATAAAATTAGTTCAAGATTATGGATTTCACGGTCTTGGGATTACAGACCAATCGCAACAACACATGAATCATTCAGCAATACAATATGACTCAATGACTATCAATCACTATTAAGAGTCTCTCTATCACAAAGAATAAACCATAACCTACCTGTACAAATGAACATAAGTAAAGCAAGCTAATTCCCCAATGCTTTTCGTTTCCTCAATGCCTCAAAATATTTCTAATATATGAAGTACACAATATTCATAAGTAAACGAGTCTATAGACACCCATGTTACAAAATATGTAGACTTGACTCAAAAACCCACTCAAATATATAATCAATTTTCTAAATCTTGATACCAACTAATATATCAAATTTCATATTTCATAAATTTGAAGCCTAGGGTTTACTCACAATTCCTCCAAATAACATAACTTTAATGGAATTCATATAATACGATACACCTAATATTTAATTACATATCTTAATATATCAAAATTTACTTTATAATAGATAAAAAATAATAATGTTTAAAATTGAAGACACTGGTTACGAAACCAGTGGCAACAACCATGGGCGTAGATGAAATTTTTCCCTACCCTTTTAAAATTTATCACTTTCATTAGCAATTATTGGGCATCATTACCCAATGAATTGCTATGACCTTAAGTCCACCAACAAAGTTACAACTTTCACTCTTTTTACTAGTTTGATATGCACTCTAAATTTTCGTCATCCATTAAACTATCGTCAACATTATAATAACAACAATAATAAATATGTGACCTCTACCCTAAAAATGCATAGGTTGAATATTTTACCCGATGCAGTTTTGCCGCTCTTTGTCGTCTACAGGTAAGCCCTCTTCTCAATTTTTTTTAATTACTTAGGGCAATAATTATGAATTAATGAATAAATAAATATTAAATCCCACGAATTTGTTCCTACACAAGGGCCATGGGGTGAGAGTATTAAATAAATTATGGAATTGTTCCATTAACCACAAACTAATAAAAAATATTTTTTAATAAAATTACATCAATTAAATAATCATAGTAAAATGAATAGTTAAAAATTCCTATTTAAAATTTACGGGAAGGTTTATTTATGAAAGAAATGGGTCTATTGTTAAAAATGACCTAATGGGTCGTTACATCAGATACCAATTTACCTATCGTTCGTCCACGAATGGTCAAAAGAAAGTGAGGGTAAAAAGGGTACTTGAATCGAGAAAAAGGTGTGGATATCTTCTGTGCATATCATTCTCATTCTCCCAAGTGGACTCCTTAACCGGGCGATTCTTCCACTGGACCTTCACAGATGCAATCTCCTTTGACCTCAGCAGGCAGACCTCCCTATCTAGGATAGCTACAGGCTCCTCCTCATAAGATAGATTCTCATCAAGAAGGATCGAATCCCAACTAATAATGTATTTCCCATCACAATGATATTTCTTCAGCATAGACACATGAAATACATGGTGCCCTCCTAACATCCCTGGAGGCAAATCCAATCCATAGGCCACCTTCCCTACACGCTTAAGAACCTCAAATGGCCCAATATACCTCGAACAAAGCTTACCTAGCTTACCAAATCTCATCACACCCTTCATAGGTGAAACCTTCAGTAATACTTGCTCTCCTTCCTTAAACTCAGAGTCCCTGACCTTGCGGTCTACTTACTACCTCTGCCTGCTCTGAGCTACTACAAGCTTATCCTGAATGTATTTCACCTTCTCCAAGGATTCCCTTAAAAGATCACTACACCAAGGTCTCACCTCAATTCATCAACCAACCAATGAGAGACCTACATCTCATTCCATAAAATGCCTTAAATGAGGTCAAAACAATACTCGAGTGATAATTATTATAATCATAAGCTCAATAAGAATACAACATGTCCATCCCTAATCAACAAGCAAAGGGATCAAGAAGATATTTCAAATTAATAATGGGAGAGCTAACTCAAAGGACGACGCTTTACCCCAATCACACTGCTCCAGTCCCAGACTTAGCACAGCTAGAACCAACCCACGGCTATGACGAGCCACAAAGGTCACTAGCATAATTACAAGGAGAGCGACCAAAAACAAGCCCTAAAGGGAGAAAACTATAACTATGAGGTGCTAAAATAGAACCTAAAGCATCTACTGTCCAGCCTAGTCTGAGGAAACCACAAATCAATCCTAACGAGGATAAGCAAGATCATCTACACCACAAGTGAAGGCATACTCTAGACAAAGGATCCCAGTATCCACAATAAGCACAAGGCTCCAACGAAATCAGGAAAGGATGGAATAACAAGAGGAAAGCTAAATTTCAGAAAATACCATCCTAAAGTACATGAAATCTATACTAGGCATTATCTAAGAAGCTCAATCAAGAAAGTAGACCGAAGCATACCTCAAAGCAAAACACGAGTGCTCTGAATCCACCATACAACAGCTATCCGCAGTTGAAACGCTTTAGAACACCGCCAAACTATCGAATTATCACTCACAACATCATTACGGATAATTTTACAATAGAATTGCATTAATTTGAAATGGACCCAGAATTGAGTCAAAACAAGAAAGTGGTACCAGCACGGGGAATTCTTAAATTGACTTTATTAAAAGGTCCTAAACTAAGCACAATTCGAGATCAAAAAATAGCCACAACAACAACATGAAAAATAAACAAGAAAACCAAGCAAAGGCAGCATCTTTGAGCTCAAATTCACCTCAAACGAAGGTTTCTCAACATCTTCTAATTACATACCCACGTAGCCACTATCTCAACGATCACACAGGACTTCGAATCACTCAAATCAGAGCTCAGATGAGGTAGAAATTGCAATTTGAAAATGAGGGCTGAAAGCTTAAATTCCCCTCTGATGAGAGCTTGAAGTGATTGCATTTTAGGGAGCCCCTCGTATTCTCTTTTGATATCTGTATTGTGAGGACACAATGTGAGTTTCAATTGGGGGTGCCTCCCTTTTTACTCATGTTTTGTATTTCTTGTTTTGGATGCTTGGCATTACTATTTTTTGATGTTTATTGTGTTTTGTGGAGTTGTGCCCTTGTCGGGCTTTTGGATCTTAATTATGGATTGTGTTGGATTAGTCATTTTTGTTTTATTAGTTTTTATTGCTTTTGATAGCTTCTTTTTTTCGCTTTTATTTTGTGATGGTGTTGTTGATTGGAGATGTTGTTGATTGGCAATGCCCTATGATAGATAGAGTGATGACTTTCTTAATGGTAAAGCGTCGGTTGGTTGTCTGGTGAAGTCTGAGTAGCCATTGCTGTTGTGTGGTGATGTCTGAGTAGCCATTGTTGATGTGCGGTGAAGTCCGAGTAGCCGATCCCAAATAGATGTATGAGTTTGCCCAATGATGGATTGGTTGAAAGATTTCTTAAGGGTAAATTGGTCGTTTTCTTTTTGGGAGGTTTTGTCTTTGGTACTAAGAATATAGTCTTGCATGTGAAAAATATTTTGAACATACCCCTCCTTTTTGAAAATTGATCATGTTTGGAATTATTTTGTGACAACTCTTGTGACTTTTAATTTGTTGGCAGTTAAATTGTTCGTTTCCACTTGTTTGTTGAGAAGGCAATAAGATTTTGATCCATCTTGAGTGATTTGCATGCCATGTGTGGTGAGTTGTTGAATAATGCCTTGTGTTTGCTTGTGCCACCTAGAACTTGCCTGGTTGGTCTTGAAACATTGGTCTTAATTGAGTTGGGTTGGAAAAATGATCTTAAGCTCTCTTTGATTGTTGTTGAAATCCACTTGGCCTAAAAATCCCACCTTTGCAATAAATGTACCCTTAGTTGTCCCCTTTGAGCCTAAATCCTTTTTATTGGCAACCTCATTACAAGCCTTATCCATTTTGAAAATATACATCTCTCTTGAACCCTTTCCCTCCTTTAACTTGAAGTTGTGAGAGTTGAGGCTAAAAGCCTAAGTTTGGAGTGTTATGGGAAATTCATAGAAGGGATGCCTATTGCATAAGAGCTTGATATAAAAAAAAAGAAGAGGAATATGGGAGGAAAGATGTCTCAACTAAAGAAAAAGTTTTGAAAAAGAAAATTGAAGGAGAGAAAGTGAATAAATGAGTCTTGAATCCTCCAAAAAGTAGAAAATGGTTGCATGTAGGGCATCTAGAATGAAAATAAGAAAAAGAGAATGTGAAATGTGCATTGGTTTGGAAAGTGAAAAAATGTGGAAAGGTTGGAAAATGATGAGTTGTGAGTAGAGTTCAGGGAGGGTGTACTCACTTATACCCAAATGATTTCCTAACCTTCCCTAAACCTACATTACAAGCTTAACAAAGTCCTTTGTGATTTCTAACCAAATGAAGTTGAGTCAATGTTGATTAAAAATATGGGCTAGCCTATGGTGTGGCTTTTGTGTTCATGAGATGTTCTATTGTGAGTGTAAGTGTTTGTGTTTTTGTCCCTTTTTTTGTAAATACTTTGTGAGTGTTTTGGGACATTTCTTTTCTTGTGAGGGCATGTAGGTTGCTTGAGAGGTGATTTTGAAAATTTCTAATTGCATCAAGTGAGCATGTAGAAGAGCTAAAGAGTTGAGTCATGATCTTGATCCTTAGTTGAAATGAGAGTGTATTGTGCTTATCTTAATTGCCTCTTGTGCTTTTGATTTTGTATTGCTTGAAGACAAGCAAAGTTTCTAAGTTGGGGGTGTTGATGAGTGGGTCATTTTCACTCATTTGGAGTCTTTTTCTTGTGATTTTGTGGCACTTAAGTAGAGAAGGAGGCTAATTTTCCTTTGAATGTGGTTGTTTCAGATACATGATGGTTAGAAAGGAGTTTTGATGAAAAAAAGAATGGAAATTGGGGCAAAATGGATCTAAAAACAGATAAATTGGAGCTGGAAGAGAAGTGTTCTCCGCGAACGCGAAGTGTAAGTCTGCTATGAAGTGCGAACGCGGGAAGCCTCCGCGAACGCATAGTGTAAAGTCACTGGCAAGCACGAATGCGGAGCACAAGGTCGATGACCTCCACGAACGCGCCCATCTCTCTGCGAACGTGGAGAAGAAAACATGCCAGACATCTTGGCAGTTATAGAAATTAAGATTTTTACCCTAATTCACCATGTACATTGAAACACAGCCAATTTGGAGAATTGAATAGAATAGAATATAGAGAAAAACACTGAAAATAGAGAGAAGAACTTTGGGGATTGAGGCTTGGGCATAGCTTTGAGAGCAAGATTCCTCAAGAAACACCATTAGAGTGAAGATTGTGAGCATGATTTGTAATTATTTTTCATCCTTTCTTTAACTCTTTGCTTTGTATTGTTGAATTTTAGGTGTAATTGTTGATTGGTGATTTGGATATTTTGTTAGTGATAAACAATATTTGGGTTTTTTGATTTCTATCTTGTGCTTTTGTAATTAGTGTAATTCTTTCTCTTATATGAATTGGGTTTTTGATTATCCAATCAATTTCATGCTTTAATTACTTTCCATTGGAATTAATCATTCCTTGGACTTGCCCATTTACTTTGATTGAGCTTGCAAGAGTCAATTAAGGTTGGGAACGGTTGATTGGTGCATTATTTGAGATGTAACAACTCATTTGTTTGATTGTTTCTAGAAATAGTAAATCCTTGTATTACCTTTAATTGGATTGCTTGTGTTGCCACTTGATTGGGTTCGAAAGAGCTAATTAAGAAATACTTGCCTATATTTGAGAGAAATAAGTGAGTAATTTAGAGTCAAGGCATATATGATTTTACCCATGATTAATTTAGATTGTATGAAGCTAGTTTGCAATTGATCGTATGGGTTTTAATTGATTTCCTATTCCCAAATCCCTTTGAAAATCTTGTTCGATATGGCTTTGTTCCTTGTTCTCTTCTATCCCCTATCTTAAATTGTTACTTGAAATCTTCTCATATTATATTTGTATCTTTCATTTCGGATTAAAATTAGTAGCTAGTAATTCTTCATTTCTTCAACTGCCTTGCACATTGTTCCTCGTGGGATCAACCCCAACTCTTTGTTGGGTTTATACTTGTTAGTGACTGCAAACACTTTGAATCATAAAAGGTGTGGTTGAGCATTATCACTTGGTCAATGGATCTACGATGAGCCAAATGTTGTCAACACCCCGAGAAGTCCAAGGCAAGCCCACAATGAAATCCATGATGATACACTCCCACTTCCACTCATGAATGGGTAATCTTTGCAACTCACCACCAGGCCTCAAATGCTCTGCCTTCACCGTCTGACAACACAAGCAACAGAACACGTAATCTAAGACGTCCCTCCTCATACCGCTCCACCAATAATGCTGCCTCAAATTACGATACATCTTAGCAGTGCTTGAATGGATAGAATACCTGGAGTCTTAGGCCTCGCTAAGGATTAGCTAAATCAAATCGGAACACACAAACGACCAAAAAATCTCAATGACCCATCTGAATCTAAGATAGCCTACCCGGCATCACCTGCCAATACTCTATCTCTGAGTGCCACCAATGACCAATCCTCAAACTAACAATTGCGGATCTGATCTAGCAAAGATGACTGAAATCCCACATAGGCTAACACCTTACTTGAATATGAAACATCAAGCCTGATCATCTGATTGGCTAGGGACTGAATTTTCAAAGGCAAGGGTCGCTCTGAAATAGAAAGGAACCTAGACTACCCATACTCACTGCCTTTCGACTAGGGCGTCCGCTACCACATTTGCCTTGCCCGGATGGTATAGAATAGATAGATCATAGTCCTTCAGAAGCTCAATCCAACGGTGCTGCCTCGAATTAAGATCCCTCTTGTGTCATAATGTACTGAAGGCTCTTGTGATCAGTGTAGATCTCACAATGAACTCCATATGGGTAATGCCTCCAGATCTTAAGCACAAAAACTACCGCCGCCAACTCCTAGTCATGAGTGGGGTAGTTGCGCTCATGCAGCTTAAGCTACCTCGACGTATAAGCAATAACTCGGCCCTGCTGCATCAATACACGACCAAAACCAACGCCGAATGCATCACAATATACCGTGAAGCCCTCGCTCTCAACTTGAAGAGTCAATATAGGAGCGGTGGTAAGTGACTCCATAAGCCTCAAGAAGCTCTTCTCACACTCCTCTGACCATATAAATGGAACATCTTGGTGAGTCAATCGTGTCAAAGGAGCCGATATAGAAGAAAAGCCCTCAACAAAATGCCCGTAGTACCCTGCCAATTTGACGAAGCTCCGAATCTTACTCATAGAGGTGGGCCTGGCCCAGTCACAGAAAACCACAATCTTCGCCGGATCCACCATAATGCCATCCTTGGACACCATGTGTCAAAAGAATGCTACAGAATCAAGCCAAAACTCGCACTTTGAGAACTTGGCATAAAGCCGTTGGTTTCTCAAAGTCTGGAGTTCTATCCGCAAATGTTGCTCAAGCTCACTATGGCTCCGCGAGTATACCAAAATATCATCTATGCAGACTATGACAAAGGAGTCCAAATACAGCCTGAATACATGAGTCATCAAGTCCATGAAAGCGGTAGAGGCATTAGTTAACCCAAAAGATATCACGAGGAACTCATAATGGTCGTAACGAGTCAAAAATGTTGTCTTACGGATGTCCGATGCTCTTATCCTCAAATGGTGGTAGCAGGATCTCAAGTCAATCTTAGAAAACACACTGTGGCACCCTGAAGCTGGTCGAACGTATCATCAATATGAGGCATGGGGTAATGGTTCCTCACCGTCACCTTATTCAGATGCCTGTAATCAGTACACATCCTCATAGAACCGTCCTTCTTCTTCCCAAAAAAGACTGGGCACCTTATGGTGATACGCTAGGCTGAATGAATCCCTTACTCAAGAGATCCTGAAGTTGAACACTGAGCTCCTTTCCATACGGTACGGTGGGATGGAAATAGGATGAGTACCTGGCTCCAAGTCAATGGCAAAATCATTATCTCTCTCTGGGGTAGGCCAAGAAGGTCGACAGGAAACACATCAGCAAACTCTCCTAATATAGGCACTGAATCCACCGTAGGGCCCTCCCTACTAACATCTCTAACATAAGCCAAATAAGCCAAACATTCGTTAGCCACTAGCCTCTACGCCTAAATACAAGAAATCACCCCAACCAGTGTGCGACTACAAGAACCCTTCCACACCACCGGTGGAATACCATGCATTGCTAAAGTAATCATCTTCGCATAGCAATCCAAGACCGCTCGGTGAGTGGATAACCAATCCATGCCCAAAATCAAGTGAAAATCCAGCATACTAAGCACAATAAGATCGCCCCGAGTGTCCTGGCCCTGAATAGTCACCACATTGGATCTACAAACCTGATCCACTACTAAAGAATTTCATACGGGGGTTGACACACGCAACGGTATCACTAAGGGCTCTGGGTTCACCCCCAACCGAGGAGAACAATAAGTAGACACATACGAATAGGTAGAACCAGGATCAAATAAAGCTGAAGTGGACTGATGGCATAAGAGAAGTGTACTTGTAGTCACCTCATCTGACGTCTTGGCCTCTGTTCTTGCTAGAGCTGCATAAAAGTGGCCTTGGGTGCCTCTACCTCACGCATCCACCCTTTCAGCTATCCTGCCTCCTCACGAACCTCCATGAATACCCTGATACTGTCCTCATTCTCTAGTTGGAGGTGCTTCTGCTAATGCTGGTGTCGCTTCCTGAGGAGCTGGTAAGGCAGGTATTAAGATAGGGCACTCCTTAGACGAATGAACAAGCGCCCCCCTCCGCAAGTTAAACAACCCTGAGATGGTCTGCTCACTACTATAGGACGGCCACCCCGACCTGAGGAACTCGTCTAAATACCGCCTCGACCCTGACTTGGAATGGCACTATAACCACCCTTACGGTGCTGGTCACCTTCCGTAGTCCGTAAGGAGGCATGAAACAGGTGACTGGGCTGACTTGGATGGAACCTCGAATGAACCCGATCAAGAGTATCTCTAGGCCAAGAATGGGGCCTACTGAAACTGTCATCCTACCTGGCCCTCTTGCCGCTGCCTCTTTGGGCCTTGCGAAAGAGCTTCTCGAGTGTGCGGGCATAGTCCGCAACATCTAAAAAAGAGTGGCCCTCTGATTCCATAGATTGCGACTCAATACGCACCTGCAATCTCAATCCTCTAACGAAGCACCTCATTCTCTCCTCCTCCATGGGCAAGATCATGGTTGCATGATGGGATAACTCATAGAATCTAGACTCATACTCAGATACCGTCATAGAGCCCTACTCCAATCTTAAGAACTCATCATGAAGCCAATCTCTGACGCTCCGTGGAATAAATCTAGCAAAAAAAGCCTCTGAAAACTCTATCCACATCACCGGCGGGGACCCAACTTGCCTAGTTTCCATGAAAGAACGCCACCACTGTCTGGCTGGTCCATCCAACTTATAGGCAGTGAAGTCGGCTCCTCTTGACTCCACTAATCCCAGCACATACAACCGCTCCCGGCAAGAAGTAATAAACTCGTGGGCATCCTCCCCAATAGCCCCAGAAATCCTCGATAGTGACAATCTTAGAAAGACCCCGAGCATCTTCTGCTCTCGCAATGGCATGACCCCATATAATGCATCCACCTGAACAATAGTCGGTGCTAGCGGTTGCTGGACCGCTGGAGCCGCTGTAGTAGGCTGACCCTAGTGCTAAATCTCTGGAGCCGCTGGGGAAGGCTGACCCTACGGTGCTGGAGCTGGCTCTTGAACTGGTGTCGGGGCCTGCTGCAGCTACTGTATACCCCCTATCGCTACCAAATTCTACGCAAGCATAGCCTGAAGGTTAGTGCGAACAACTGGTATGGGCGGTAGCTGGGCTAGTCCCGGTCCAACCGGCTGAGGAGGAATTTGATCTCTCTGAGGCTCCTCCCCTAGCTCTGGAGTCATCACTCTACCTGGGGCTGGTGCCGCAGCCCTACCTTGACCTCGGGGTCAGCCTTTACCCCTAGCTGGGGATCTATCTGTGGGCCTAGGTGCTTCACCCTCGGCTGCTGTACCGCGCATGCGAGCCATTCTGCGACAGAGTAAAACAAGTAAGATTTCATGAATTCAATTGGACAACAGCGCATGAAAATGATACAAAAATAGAAAACCTCCTAAGGACATCCTGTAGCCTCCCAAATATAGGTCAAAGATGTCTCCGCGCCGATCCACAATTCTCTACTATATGCTACTCTGCACAAGTGAGACCGACGAACCTGGGCTCTGATACCAAGCTGTCACAACCCGATTGCTCGATTCATGATGGTTCCTACCAACCAGCCAATAGGCAAGTCAAACCCTGTCCCAAAACTTGACATTAAAGGGACTAAGGGTGGAAATTAAACCTCAACCATGCAAAAACTTAAATAAAAGGAACACCTAAGGGAAAGGCAGAAGAGAACCCAAAAGCTATATACAATAAAAGATACCTCCCTGAACCTAGAAGTCACGAGTACAGAGCTACTATAAAAAGAGTACAAGTCCCAAAATTGAATCACAGAAACGAGACTGTCTCAAACACAAAAGACAAGCCAAAACATATATACAGAAGGAGATGGCAGATCCCAGAACGCCAAGTGCTCACCCTCTCCTCCAGAACAGACTGCAGCAGGCTCAATCCCAATGCTGATAATTGGTGCTCGGACCTGAATCACAAAAATAGATGCAGAGTGTAGCATGAGTACCAATACAACAGGTACCCAGTATGCATCATACGATGACTGATCAAGAAAGGTAAAAACAGACTGAAAAGATAGAATCAACAAGAAAAGAGGTCAAACGAAATAAGAACAAAAACAAGACGAAAGAAAATCTAAGAACACCTAAACTTAACATAACTGGGCCCCCTATAAGACCCACAAGGTACACTCCAACATAGAACAAACAAAACCCGAACAGACACCCATAAGCCCGACAGGTACACAAAAAGGCTAGACCTACGAGACCGGAAGGAACCCAACTGCTAACCAAAACTACCAACCAACTCCAACCCAGTCAATAATTCTTACTTCCAAATTGGGCCGCCCAGCCAACTAGCAACTTTCGGGGGCCCTGCCCAGCTAGTAGAGTGCCAAAGGGCATAACAACTCCTCCCAAGGCCCTAATATCAAATCACCCATTCAGCTAACACTCCGGGGGCCCTGACCATCCATTAGAGCGCGCGGGGTATGTCAATTCCGAAGAGGAACTCAAATATCTCATATTCAATTGCCTTGCTGGCTAACACTCCCGGGGGCCCCGCCCAAGCCAGTAGAGCGAGCCAGCAAATACTTTCGGGGGCCCTGCCCAGCCAATAGAGCGTGTGGGGTGTATCAACTTTGTAGAGGATCTCTAATTCCAAGTCATCAGGTATCGTCGTCCACAACCAACCACATCACCAAAGAAACGACCCAGAAATACCCGAACCCGGGAAGACACCACGTCTCTATTGACACACCGGCACCATAGAAATGTGAAGAGTAACTAGATGATCACAAGCAATACAAATCCAAAAGCAAGGCTCATACTATCAGACCCAAGTCTTCTATTACGGTCTATAAGGACCTAGTTCATCCGAATCGACATCGGATACATACCAAAGTCAAATACGTGCATAGGTCTAAGGCAATACTAGCCTAACCGAAACTGAGGCCTATAATATAATCCAACATAGTAAAACTGCCAATAGATAGTCCTCATGCAATAACACATAAACAATCGCTCCGCTAGCATGGTACTACCACCAAAACAGCCAAAAAATCAAGCCTAAAGCATGGTTTCTGAGAAGAAGAGAAGAAATACTAGTTCCCCACCCTAGATTAACACAAATAACCATGCATTCACACAATCCAGCTCAATCTAAAAAGAACGAAAGCCGTAACCTACCAGAAGGCTGACCATGCGTGCTCAAAATCACTCAGCTGGAGCTTTTTCCTTTCGAATGGCCTCAAGCTGTTGCCACGCTATCAAAAATGGAATCACAGCATTAGAACAGTCATTTAGACACTAAAATCATAAAAATCCGAGATGGACCAATTTAGGAGTCAAAATAGGAAAATGTGGGACCCACTCGGAAATCATGGAATTGACTCCGTAAAAAGGCCCTAAACCTTCCCCCGAACTTGTGTTCCAAAACATAACACAATTCGGGGCTCGAAATAGCTGACAACCCACGAAAATAAAACATGCAAAACTTTACACTACAAAACTTCGGATAGCCACTTACCCCTCCAATTCACTAAAATCGGAGCTCACCAAATACTATCCGAACCAACATCCACAAAGCCTCTGTAATATTTGACACCCGGGACTTTGAATCATAAATATTCGGTGAGAAATGAGGGAGAAATCAACTTTGAAACTTATAAAAAGAAGCTGCCTCGCGTCAGGTTTTATAAATAAAGGACAAGATGCACAAACCTCCACGAACGCGGCAAAGAGCCCGCAAACGCGGAGGTAAAGGTGCAAAGCGTTCACGAACATGGCTGAGGGCTTGCTAACGTGGAGGGTAAGGACCAAGACCTCTGCAAACTCAGCTAGCCTTCCGCGAACACGGAGAAGAGAAAAGGTAAACTCCACGAACGACGAGCCTATCAGCGAACGCGGAGACCAACAAGGCAAACCTCCACGAACATGGAGCCCTATCCGCGAATGTGGAGAACAAATGTGGTCTGCACTCAGCTGCTTCATCAACTGAGTTTTGGCCCTTGCCAAAACTCCGACGGAGTGCTCGGGATTTGCTTGGAACCTCGTGAACGCAAATGAGATACGCTACCCCATCAAATTCGATGTTTTGGACTCAATGGAACAGTCGGAATTTCCATATGAGGTCATTTCAACAAAAAGTGGGCCCCACCTCCCAAGCGCGAATTTAGCCAACTTCTATTAAGGGCCTCGAAATTAGATCGGAAGCTTCAGGAAGCGTACGAAGGATCATTCTAGACTAAACTCGGTATTCCAGAACTAACTGCGCTGAAATAGTTCTCATCCAAATGCGTTTACCAAGAATGTTTACCAAAGTCAATTTTTAGATAAATTTCAAAGGATAAAGTGCCAAATGGCCCCAAAGTCACACCGGAAGCCTCGAGACTCAGGCCAACCATGCTACTAGCCTAATTTAGCCACTTCGGAGCTGATGTAACCGTCAAAATTCCGTCTTAAGGTCGTTTACCTGAGGTTATGACCGTAATCAACTTTTTAGGTTTCAAAAGCTCCACAATAGGAAAACGGGCATAAAACCCAAACGAACGACTAGGTGACAGAAAAGTCAGTACCAGCAAGTCAAAAATGACTTGGGGTCTCTACAGGAATGCTCTAAACGATGGAAAGAAGGCATTAGCACAAAAATGACCTAGAGGGTCATTACAACCTCCATTACTAAAAGAACATTCCTCTACGAAAGTAAGAGTCAAGAAGTACCTAAGGGCTCAAATAAGCTAGGGAACTGCTCCCGCATCTCCCGCTCTGTCTCCCAGGTAGCCTCCTCGACTGGACGATGCCTCCAATGGACCTTAACCACAGGAATGGCTCTAGACCTTAGCTGCCTCACATCTCTGGCAAAAAAAGCAACTGGCTCCTCAATATAGGGCAGGTGATCATCCAACTCAATGGTGTCATACTGGAGCACATGAGTCTAATCTGGAAGATACCGACGCAGCATCGAAACATGAAAAACTTGATGAATAGTAGAGAATGCTAGAGGTAAGGCTAGCTCATAGGCCACATTATCAACTGTCCTTAAAAACAAAAAAGGCCCAAAATATTTGGAGCTAAGCTTTCCCCGCCTCCTGAATCTCATCAAGCCCTTCATGGGTGATACTCGGAGGAATGCCCTGTCACCAACGGCAAATCTCAACGGTCAATGCCTGCGATCCGTATAATTCTGGTGTCTACTCTCAGTCGTCCTGTGCCGATCCTGAATCATCCTCACATGCACTAAAGCCTCCTAAAAAAAGTATGTACCACGCGGCCTAGGCCCCGTAGACTTAAACCAACCAACTGGAGTGCGACAATGCCTACCATATAAGGCCTCAAATGGGGCAATCTAAATGTTAGAGTGGTAGCTATTGTTGTACGCAAACTCCACCAAAGGCAAAAATTTGTCCCACTGACCTCCAAAGTCCAAGACACAAGCCCGCAACATATCCTCAAGGACTTGAATAGTACGCTCAGACTAGCCATCAGTCTACAGGTGAAATGATGTGCTAAGATCGACACGGGTGCCCAAATCCTCCTGAAATACCCTACAAAAGTTGGAAGTAAACTGTGAACCCCGGTCTTAGATGATAGAAACAAGAACACCATGAAGACGAACCACCTCCGGAATGTAGATACGAGCTAGCCTCTTAGCACTGAAGGAAGTATGAACTGGAAGGAAGTGTGCTAACTTGGTGTAACACCCCATGTTTTTCTAAGAAAGGAAAGTGCAGAATGCTGAACTGTTACCAGTGACCTACGGAGGCAACCTACGGACAATAGGTAGGGAACCGTCGATGGCACTGTGTTCTTCAGGATTTCCAAGTCCCTGAACCCTGACCTACGGAGCAACAGGACGAGTCGTCATCCAGTTGACGGTCCATAGCTAGGTCTCATAGGTGTCCCCAGACTTAGTTTTAATTTTTGACTCAGAAGTCTGACCTACGACTTCAATGTACTTTCCGTCGATGGACCTATGAGCCATACATTGGAGTCATCATTGCAGGACCAAAGATTGATACTCTCTGAACCTATTGACGGAAGGACACTACGGTCCGTTGTTTGACTTACGGACCAAGGTCTCCACCGTCAATTTCCCCCGACAGTTATTAAATAAGGGCTTTTTGGTGTTTTCCTTAATTGATTAACTATTAACCTAAGTCGGTTATACCCTTAACCCAGACTCTATAAATAGTTCATAAGCCTAATTCTATTCATTCTAACTCATTACTAAATTCTCTTTTCTCAAATATTTCTGTCTTTATGAAGAATTCTCTCAAGCTTCAAGGATGAAGAAAGCTACGATCCTCCATTGAAGACCATCAATTTTCTCCAATTTCTTGTGGATTTCATTGAGGTATGATAGTGTTCATCATTATGAGTCCTTTCCTCCAATGGGTCCTCCCTCTTCTTCATGATTTTCAAAGGTTTACTTTAACCCAATTGAATTAGGGTTTTGATCAATCATTGTGGTTCTTCAATTATGATTTCAATTCTCGATTTTATGATTTGTAGTGCATGATCTAACGTGAAAAAGTAATTTAGTGCACGAATTAGCGTGAATTACATGATTTGATGTAAAGATTGCATGAACCCCCATGATCCCTAGTTGATTCTCCTCAAATTGATAATCTATGTTTGATTATTGTGTTGAGCTATGAATTGATGAAGTTTATGAAATCTCTACGACATTATGCATGAATTATGAATAAATTAAGGATGATCTTATGAATTTAGCATGTTCAAGTCAAACGCATGATTTTCCTCTATTAAGTGAGTTCCTTCAAATATGGGTAAATTGTCTTAATTATGGCTTTCTAAGCATGATCTTGAATTGAATTGCATAATATGAGTTGACCTTTCATGAACCCATACGAACTGTATCAACTATGAATTAATGAGCATGATAAGCTAAGTAAAGAAAAAGCTAATGAACGTATTATGTCTCATATGAAGTTAATAATGAGTTAAGGGTGCTTTGAGAGTGAAATACAAAAGTTATGGCATAATGATGTTATTGTTGGGTTTTGAAAGGATTTCTCACGTAATGCTCACACCATGATTTTTGAAAGGGACAAGAGGCGACCACCCATGTTCCCTAATATAGACGAGGGGCGATTACCCATGTTCATAACGAGCTATTCTAATGAAGGGACAAGAGGCGGTCACCCATGTTCACTAACGTAGACAAGAGGCGATCACCCATGTCTACCTATGACAAATGAACTATGATTAATCCATGGGAATTATGCTTAGCACCGAGTGGACGAGTGGCGAGTCCCCATGTTCCATAAACTATGTGCCATCTTAGGATGATGGTCTTTGATAGACACTAGCTAGTGGATCCACGTAAGCTAAGAAGTTATGGTCCTACCTTCGCAAGTAGGGCAAGCCTCTTTCGGTGTAGGGCAGACACCATATTCCATGTTGATAGCTCACATGGTCTTATATGTCGATTAAGGCTTATCCCCACAAGTTAATGATCAAGTGTTCTCATTATGAAGTAAAGAAAAGAAAGAAAGATGATTTAGCTTGCTTTGGCCTTGATATATGCTTTATGTTTTATGTTTATCATGTTATAAGTTTTGCCATTGCATGTCATGATCATATTTCACTCTAGCATGATTTACGTGTTGATGTGCATTGCTATCATATTTGGTACTTGATTGTACTAATGCATACTCTTTCCTACATTAACTTCTTTGGTGTAGATTGTGGCGATTCACTTTTCACTCGTGGCTAGAGTTTGATTAGAGAGTTGATAGAAGACTTTGTGAGTCCTCATCCATCCGAGGACATAGCCTAGTTCTTATTTCTTTTTCATTTATTTCTTTTCAGTTTTTGGATTTTATTGGGTTACGTCCCAAACCTTGTTCGATATATTAGATTGTCTTTGAGACATGAGATGTAGACTTTCGTTGTTTTCTTTTAAAAGATTTGATATGAAATCTCATTTTGAACTGTTATTCTCTATTATCTGGTATGTAATGTATGGTAAGTGGCTTGTATGAGGCCTCTTGGAGTCTTGTATGCCATTGCACATCTAGGGGGTACCTTGGGTTGTGACAAATTTGGTATTCAGAGCACAAGGTTTTAGAAAGATCCTAGGATGTCTCATAAGCCGCGTCGAGTAGAGTCTTGTTCTTGAGTGTGAAGCTCGCCACATTTATGAATGAGAGGCTATAAGACGTTTAGGAAATTCCACTTCTTTCATTACTCTTAAGTCGTACCATGGAGTTTAACACTATAAGTCTCTCTTCTAATCCCTATCCTATGCGTTTTAGAATATGGCGACCCGAAGAGCTTACGATAGAAGAAACATGGGAGAGAATGTGGAACAAGAAGCTCCTCCTCAAGCTCCTCAAGTTCCAGCCGACCCTTTGGCCGAACAAGTGACTAATGCGGAGTTTAGGTCTTCTTTCCAAGTGTTGGCTCAAGCCGTGACGGCTTAAGCAAATTGTAACACCCCAATTTCTGAAAAGAAGGAAAAATGCAGTTTTTAAATTTTTCTGGTGCCAGTGATGACGGAGGCCATCTACGGACCGTAGGTGGAGTGATGGGCCGTAGATGGGAACCGTCGATGGCCCTACCAGATTTATGAATTTTGAGTTTCTGAACATCGACTTACGAAATAGCAGGACGGTTCGTAGTTCGGTTGACGGGCCGTAGATGCCTTCCAGACTTAGCCAAATTTTCAGTCCAAAGCGAACTTTCTGAATCAATTGACAGAGGAGCAGGATGGTCCGTCAGTGGATGTACGGACCGTAGGTCCTGTCCGTCGATTGGCCTTGACAGTTTTATTTAAGGGCTTTTTGAACTTTTTCCCTAAATGTTTATCCCTTATACTAGATGATTTTGCCCCATAGCATTGGCCCTATTTATATTTTTTAAGCCCTAATCCCTTCATTTTTTCCAACTCTCATCTCCCAAAATATTCCTCTCTCTAGAAGAACAAGAAGGAGAAGAAGATAGCTAGGGTTCTCATCAAGGTCATCAATCCTCCTTTTATTTCAAGGCATTGGCATTGAGGTATGATAGTATTCACTATTTGGAGTCTTTTCTCCAATGGGTCTTCTTTTCCTTAACGTTTTCAAGGTATAGTCTTGCCCAAGAGAACTAGGGTTTTGACAAATTCTTATGGGTTCTTCATTATGCTTTCCATTGTTGATGTTATGGTTGATACTGCACGATCTAGCGTGGTAAAGTAAGCTAGTGCACGATTTAGCGTGATTTACATGCAACTTGATGAATCTCATGAGCTTATGCTAAGTTTCCCCCACTTTATGATTATGCTTATGATTGTGGGTTGATTGAGAAAAGATGAATTACATGAACTCTTTGTGAATTGAGTTAAGGATTATCATTATCAAGCTATGAATTTCATGTAAGACTATGAATGATGAAAATAGGATATTTTATGAAACGATGCATGTTCAATTAAAATCCATGGTTTTTCTCTATTATGTGGGTTCCCTCAATTATGACTAATGATTTATGGCTTTCTAAGTATTAGCTTGCATTGAATTGCATGTTTTGAGGTGAAGCTTATGAACCCATGATTTATGAGTTAAGAGCATGATGCGCTATGTAAATATGAAGCTTATGAACTCATGCATGTTTTATGAAATTTATGATATGTTAGTGCAATTGTTGAGTTGTGAAAGGGTTTCTCATGTAATGCTCAACCTATGAAGGTGAAAGGTTTTCTCACCCATAATGATTCATAACTTGTTGAAAGGTTTGCTCAACTAAGCTTGAATCCGTGATTAAGGAGCTAATGTATGAAGGGACAAGAGGCGATTACCCATGTTCCCTAATGTAGACAAAGAGGCGATTACCCATGTCTACTAATAATGACATCATGTCTAATAGAAGAATAAGAGGCGATTACCCATGTTCTTAAGGAACTATTCTATGAAGGGACAAGAGGCGATTACCCATGTTCCCTAATGTAGACAAAGAGGCGATTACCCATGTCTACTAATAATGACATCATGTCTAATAGAAGAATAAGAGGCGATTACCCATGTTCTTAAGGAACTATTCTATGAAGGGACAAGAGGCGATTACCCATGTTCCCTAATGTAGATAAAGAGGCGATTACCCATGTCTACCTAAGATAAAATGAAATATGATAAATCTGTGGGAAGTATGCTTAGCACCGAGTGGACAAGCGGCGATTACCCATGTCCCATAACCTATGTGCCACCATGGGGTGATGGTCTATGATAGACACTATCTTGTGGATCCACCTAAGCGAAAAGTTCGTGGTCTTACTTGGCAAGTGGGACACTCCTTTTCGATGTGGGACAGATACCGGATTCCATGTTGATAGCTCACATGGTCTTATATGTCGGTTAAGGCTATTTCCCCACAAGTAATGAACAAGTGTTCTCATGATGATTTAAAGTAAAGGAAAGATGAATAGCTTGTCTTGGCCATGTTTTATGCTTCATGTTTCATATGTTCTATCATGTTTTAGCTTGGCCATTACATGCCATGATTATATGTCATTCTTGCATGTTTTATATGCCCCTTTGTGCATTCCTATCATACTTGGTACTTGATTGTACTAACGCATACTCTTTCCTACATTGATTCTATTGATGTAGGGTTTGGCGGCTCTACTCATCCCACTCGTGGCTAGTCAGTTCCAGTGATAGTGAAGACTTGGTGAGGCCTCCTATATCCGAGGACCTAACCTTGTTATCTTTTCATGCTTTCCGTTATATTTTTGGATATAGTACTGGGCTGCATCCCAAACCTTTGTTTCTATTCTATTATGTTAGATGGCTTGAGACATGCGATGTAGACTTTCGCTGATGTTTTCCTAAACTCTGTTTTGATTTTTATTCTTTTGAACTCTTTAATTTCTACTATCTTGTATGAATGTATGCTAAGTGGCTTGTATGAGGCCTCTCGGGGTCTTGTACGCCATGTCACGTCTAGTGGGTACCTTGGGTCGTGACACAAATAGAGAGGTTGTGGCTCCCGTGAACAAAAATGTGGGTACGGTGGAAACAAGAGTGAGGGACTTTACTAGAATGAATCCTCCGGAATTCCATGGCTCCAAGGTTGAGGAAGATCCTCAAGAGTTTATCGATGAAGTGTACAAGGTGTTGATGATTACGGGAGTGACGCCTGAAGAAAAGGTTGAGTTGGCCACTTATCAACTCAAGGGTGTTGCCCAAATTTGGATCAATCAATGGATGAGTGAGAGGGTAGCTAATGAGGGTCCTCTTGATTGGGAGAAATTCAAAGTTGCTTTCCTTGATATGTTCTTTCCCCTTGAGATGAGGGAGGCAAGGGTGCTTGAGTTCATCAACCTTCGACAAGGAAGCATGAGTGTCAAAGAGTATGCTTTGAAGTTCACACACTACTAGAAATTTGGGTTATAGCAACGGTTTAGTATACGTTGCAATAGGCCCTAAAACTGTTGCCATAGAGCTATGGCAACGGTTTGGAAACCGTCTCATCCGCTCACGTTGCTGTAGCTCTATTGTAATAGTTAATGTAACGGTCCGTAGAAGTGTTGCCATAGGTACCTCTGTTGCAATGGTTATCCTTGCATCTATCGGAACAATTATACCACAGCAGTGGTAACGATTAATAGCTGTTGCAATAGAGGTTGTTGCAACGGTTGTTTTTTATATCTATCGCAACGCTTTTTAAAATATTATGGTAACGGTTGTAATATGAATTTACAGTTTTTCTCAGCCTATTGCAGCAATTCTTAATTATAGGTTAATTCTTGAGCATTATATATATATATGTATATAGTAAACAACAGTTTATAGCAAGGGATGTAAATATTAATATTACTCATTATATAAAATATAATACACTAAAAATTCTATAAATCACGAAAGAAAATAATTATAAGCCGAATCATATAATTCAAAATATTCTAGTCACAATATCAATAAAGGCAAAATATACCAAAACAATATGTATTCAACGGTTAGCACAAGTTTCATATATACCGATAGGAAACAAAAGATTGTAGCTTAGCACAAGTTTCAAAATATCAAGAAACAAAAGAGTCGAGCTAAAGCATTTGAAGTTTCTACAATTTTCAGTCAACTATATCAAGTAAGGTCTTCACTGCTTTCGTCATACCCTTGAATGTCTTCTTCACCTACAAAAGACCATAAAAAAAGTTAATTAAAAGTCAATCAGAAAGAAAAATAGTTCACATATAAAGTTGTTTTTTTTCCATCAAGTGGAATTTTGCATTATGGCCATTGATGAAAAAGGATCAGACGTGAAAATATATGTTTCTGATCTTCCTTCATTTGATATATTGCTGCAAATGAGGGATGGCAACCAAAATTTGATAAACAACTATTTCACAAGCTATCACCAAACACCTAAAAGAATCAACACACATAATGTATAAACTACATGCGTCCCTTTCCATCAAACAAGACAGAAAACCTCAATGTTACACAAAATTTGCAAGACTACATTCTCAGTTGGGTTAAAATAGAAATACAACTCAGTGATTTGGAAGGAAATGCAGACCACCTTGGAGATATCCTTCATATGCCATCACTGGAGCATCCAAATTAGAGCAATTCCAGAACTTCAGCAGGTTAAAATGCCAAAGAATGTGCTTTTGATATCTTTACTAAGTGCAGCAGATCTAAGATACTTAGTAGCTTAATATCTCCCGGCTAAAAATGAATTTAAAACGACATGGAAATTCTTGTCCTAGTCAAAGTCAGTTCTGTTTTTCCTATGCACAAACTTTAGATCAAATGTTTCGAATTCCTCCTCCTGTGCCTTGATCTGATGTACTATTGTTGCTTCCTCATCTAGTGACGCCCCTACATGTTCTTCCTTGTGTCTTCCCAAGATACAAAGCTCGTCCCAACTCATTCACTTGTTCTCTTATTGCTGCCCTAACATCCCTAACCTCTATTTGTTTTTCCTTGTTTCTTGTCAGTACTATCAATGTCATGATCATAACTTGTCGAACATCTCCTTCGGAAAATGGGAAAATAGCTTTAACTGTGCAGTCTCTCAGCCATTTAAATAACAGTGAACAAAGAAGTTTTAGAATCTTCTACTACTACAATGAATTTACCATATAAATCAAAGGTGAATTATATGACCCAATTGAATTCATCGCCACCATCCACAGAAGGGTAAAAACACAACAAAATGCAAAATACTTCGTACACAAACACCACAATCAACTTCAAACCAAGCTAAACGATTCAAATTTCAAGTCAACAAGACATTAACATGATGATACATAAAATCTATTCTAAAAAGTTTTTTGTCGACCATAGCTAAACGATTAAGGACCAGCTTACTAAGGGAATCATCTTCAATTATGTTGGTACGTAATCTCCCTTTTACCAAAAACAATTCGGCAGCACTTCCCTAGCAATTGCAAGCCTTGAAAAAGAAGAAGAAGAAGAAGAAGAAGAATAGACACCATACCTTGATTGTTGTTGCTGGAAGATGGATGATTGAAAGGATGAATAGCTTCTAGCGGTGACTGAGCACCAAATGCTGCCAACATGGCAGCATTCAACTGAAGGCCAGGGTACATACGATTAAGTCGTCCGAGAATATCATCTGTAACTTCTCGATGTATGGTTACTTTTTGTTGTTCTAATTTTTCTGCCATCCTTTGATGCATCCTCTCTTCCAATTCCTCCATTTTTTTTTGCATCCTCTCATTGTTAGCACTTGAATATGGTTCAGAATGTGCTTTCCTTTTCAAAGTTGTTTTGGTAACTCCTCGTCCGTACAATCTTAGGCGCGCTGGGTGTTCATGTCCCATGACCGCTGTAAATGAATCAAATGATTCATTGTCATCTTCACTCTGTTGACTTCGCATTTTCTCCATTTCAGCCTACAAATAAAATTTAAATAAATAAAATGAAGTATTTAAGAATAAATAAAGGATCTCAACAGCCTTATAATCAAATAAAGTTATACAATTTTACTAATTGTATATTCGTTGGAGTCCTTATATACTCGACCAGGTTTTCTTGATCTTGTAGCCACAAAGAATTCTTTAGCTGACAGCTCATCTGGGCTTTCCTTCTCTTTTTCCTAATTACATAAAAGTTGGTATTAAAGATCTTCTTATGGCAACAAGTTTATATTTAATGATTAAGAGGAGAGCATACTAAATTATTGCGTATCACAGCAAAAACTAGTTTTACCAGCAGTATGTGGATTCAGCCATTTTTTTAGATTTTTGGTATTTGTTTCGCTCATTTTCTACAAATAAACGAGTTAGTAAAATCTACGTAAATTAAACAAGGAATCAAAAACAGAAAGATGAACCAATGAGAACATAAATGAACTTGAGTCACTTTAGTTTTGATTAAAAAAGTGATAAGGAATCTATTTAAAGTTATGGAAGGTGTGTGGTTTACATAGCTGTTCGTATTATACCAAAGAATTAAAATCTAACCTTGAATTTTTCAGAGTTCCAATATTTGAGAAGATCCTTGAAATCATATTCTGAAACATCTTTGGGCTTTTTTGACATTCTAAGATCATCATTATCATATGGTTTATAGTGTTTCTGATACAAGTCATTCTTATACTTTCTCCGTGCTGTTTTAATTCCTTTCAAAGCCCATTCTTTTGCACTCTCAGGAATATCATATTTCTCCTACAATTTGTTCTTTATATTAGTAAAAAGTATGAAAAGTTTATAACTAAAATTAGAAATGCAACAACTCAAACCTTGGTATAATCCCACAAATCTTGCTTTGTGTCCATATTCTTCCAATTATGAATATTAAGAGGACAAAGCATCGAATTCCTTGCCAATGTACCAAGAAAACTGCCCAACTCTGTTACAACAGCATTAGTAGGACCAATGGGTTGATTGTACCGATTCAACACGACCAATTTACGCTCTTGTCGTCCATGTACACTTTGCATTACTGTATTACCTCTTTTGTTTTTTTGAGTCAAAGGGCCTACAATAATATGAAGCAAAGTTAAACAACATATCAACAATGTTATCTGATTTTACAATTTAAATGCATTTAACTTAGAAGTGAATTTATATGTTTTTACCTTGTTCTCCTGATAGATCATTTTCTTCCGAATTCAGTGTCTCTTGTTGCAATTGTTCCTGTATATCGTGTGTCTCTATAGTAGGAGATTCTCTTGGCACATGTTGCAATCGTTTCCCTGTAACTTCTGCTACTACAGTGGAAGAATTCATAGGTGCTTGTTGCACTTGTTCCTGTACAACTTGTTCTTTTAGAGTAGACAACGTTCGAGGCACTTGTTGCTCTGATTCCTGCATAGATGTTGCTTTTGGAGTGCAAGACCTCTAAGGCATTTGTTGCATTTGAACCTTTTAGACTGTGCTTTCAAAGTAGAAGAATTCTGAGTCACTTGTCGCACTTCTTCTTGTAAAGTATGCGCTAAAAGAGTAGAGGAATTTCGAGGCAGAATAGGTTGAACATTCTGTTTTGTTCTCAGTGAAGAAACCCTTTTGTATGCCATAGATGTAAGTGTTCCAGCTTGCACATATTGTTTTCCTTTTCGTTTCTTGTTTTGTCTTAAAGTCTCCTCCTGCCTCATGACTATCAAATCTGTCAAAACAATATATATGAATAAGCACCGGATCTTTTTAAGCACAGTAGCATCATATTTCACATATTAACAACCAATTCAAATTGCTAAAGAAAACAAGCATTATATCATCACAATCTTAAAATCTCATTTTTGAACAGGTAACAAATAAAATCTTCTTATTTTTGCATTACGCTTTTCTTTTTTATTTATAACAACACCTTCACCTTTTAGAACAAAAGAAAATGAAGAAGATGCAGCACCAAACAACAAAATTTCAAAAATGAAGAAGATGCAACACCAATCACAATTCCCTGTTGTTCTCCTACTATCTATTCTAAATGATGCCCTAAATTATCTTTGACTGAATGGTTATTTGTTCAAGGAAATGGACCACAATTTTGGGACATCTGAAAAGAGAATAACTAGGATAAGTTTAAAGAAATTTAATTCTGAAGATAGTTCAAGCAACACATACCTTCCAGTAGTCCTAGTCCGTCAGTAGTGTTATTGAGATTCCCTTTAATGATCCACTAACTAGCTCGTAAACGGATGGTGAATCTCCTGTAAAATTGAAATAATTCAGAGTATAATTCTAAGAAAAAAGAATAAATGAAGTAAGCATTTCTAAGGAAAGGACATTTATCACTCACTTAAAACAAATTAAAACAATGACAAATATATATTTACAAGACATTAAAAAATTGTTTATTTAATCATCCGCATTCATCCAATCCCAATCAGTATCATCAAAGTCATCCTCCTCTTCTGACGTTCCCATAGTTGTATCCTCTGAAAATTCTGCATCAGATGGCATATCAACAACATCAACAGGAATATCTTCTCTTGACCATCTCAAGTCAACATTGGATAATCTATCCGAGGGACTAATGTCTTCACTTGGCTCTCTCCAAAATGTATCTCCTATATTAGAACACTTTTCTTCCTCCAAGTCATACAAATCAACAGGCACTATATTTTTCTTAATATGCATCACATCAAGATTGTGCCTCAACTTATTATGTTTCCAATATGGTAATTCAAAAAAGATTGATCTTTTCTTCCATGGACCCTCATTATTTCGACGTCTTTTCTTTTGACCCTTCCCAAAAACATTATTGAAATCATGTAACTTTTCAAAAACTTCCACGCCCGACAAGGATGTAGGTGCAGGTCTATGATCCTCCTCTCCATTAAAAGATTTTTTGTCTCTTCTAAATGGATGATCAGGAGGCAAAAATGCCCGATGACCTAAGTAACACATTTTACGACTATGTTTGAGATATTGAGAACATGTGTTGTACTTACACATGGGGCATGCTAATTTTCCCTTAGTACTCCATCCAGAAAGCATTGATAGCGCTGGAAAATCACTAATTGTCCACATTAAAGCTGCATGCATTTGAAATGTCTGATTTGTATGAGCATCATATGTTTCTATCCCAAATTCCCATAGTTCCTTCAATTAAGCAATTAATGGTTGTAGGTACACATCTATATCCTGTCCAGGAGATGATGGACCTGGAATGATCATCGACAACATTAAGTACTCTGGCTTCATGCAAATCCACGGTGATAAATTATAATTCATCAACATAATAGGCCAGGTACTATGGGAAATGCTCATGGTTCGAAATGGATTAAAACCATCACTTGAAAGACCCAATCGAACATTACGAGATTCTTTTGAGAAGTTTGGATGCATAGAATCAAAATCCTTCCAAGCTTCTCCATCAGCAGGAAGCCTTATATTTCCATCATTAGGTCGTTCATAATCATGCCATCTCATTGCAACAGCTGTTTTAGGACACATAAATATTCTCTGAAGCCTAGGCTTTAAAGGAAAGTACCTTAAAACCTTCGCAGGTATTTTAGAGCTTGCATTAGTTGTGCAATAACCATCATTTAACCATCTAGAAGACCCACACATAGAGCAATTATCTTTCTCCGCATTTTCATTCCAAAATAGCATGCAATCGTTAGGGCATGCATGTATTTTTTCATAGCCGAGACCCAAATCTTTTATCATTTTTTTAGCTTTACTGAAAGACTCAGGTAGTTGAGCAAAGGGAAATGCTTCTTTTAACAAGTCTAACATATCACTAAAAGCCACATCACTCAACCCATGTAGGGATTTAAGCAAGTATAAACGAATGATGAAACTCAGCTTACTGAAGCTCTCACACCCTGGATATAACTCTTTTTTTCCTTCTTCCACTAATTTAAAAAATCTCTTTGCATCTTCAGATAGCCCTTCTCTCTCTCCTTCTTCATGCGATGTTTCACCCTCTATATTTCCAAATGTATCACGAAGTAGTCCATCAATATCATCATGGTTTCTTGAATGTGGTGTATTCCTTGAGGAAACTCTCTCCCCGTGAAAAATCCATTAGTTGTATCCATCCACAAATCCATTTACAATCAAGTGATCCTCCACCACATTTCTATAATGCCAATAACGATTGATGCACTTTTTGCAAGGGCATAATATTTCATTTCCTTTAGAAGCTCGTTGAAATGCCTTATCAAGAAAATTATTCACTCCACTAATATATTCATCACTGCATCGTCTGAGACTCATCCAACTTCTATCTAAATTATCCATTGATATCTATGTGACACAAAAAGATAACAAGAATCAAATTTATGATAAATTATGAAATAAAAAAGACAACAATGTTTTACTAATGAACAAACATATCTCAAAATGTACATTTGTAAAACATTGTTGTCTTAAACATGTCAATAGAATATTGAAATTGAAGAGTTATCAAATATTAAAAAAAAATATTTCACTTCGAAACATACTAAAAGTGAAAGTAAGACAATTAGTGAGGAAGTGTTAAAAGTATTATCGAAAATAAAAATGCAACCAAACAAAGAAATGGCTCTTTTTTAATTTATCATTGTATATCATTATAAGCTATATGACATTATGTGTTCTTGCTGTATGATGAACAATGTTTTCTTTTTTTTGCTTTCACATTCCTTACATATTTTATAAAACATAATTAATGGATGTATAGAAGATTGTTGGCAGGATAGCTATGGGAATAAGGGATGTAATAGCTTTTGTGTTCTTGTAATCATTTACTCGTGGATTACACTGAGTATGCTGTTGTTTGTAACATTGAACTATTTGAAAGTCACCCATAACTCATATATGACTTCGTATTTTATTTTTTTCTATTATTGTAGGACTAGTTTCTGAAAACCTTTTCAACTTCACTGTTGGAACTGACTGCACAAAGATTTCAACCTTTCCCTGCTTGGAAAAATGTTAAAATGTGTAGGGACACTTGTTTTAGGGGACACCCAAAATTAAAGGTACTCTAAGAATCAAAATGGGATCTCTGCTAGTTAACAGAATGGCACTTTGAACGACAAAACCTGTATCCAGCATGCTTCACTGTCTTCACTATTATAGAGAGGACGTGAATTCAATGAAGCAGCCAGTACAACAGACTTAGCCTATTGCAAGACAAGGATGCAAATCAACTCCATAATACACATCAACATATTCAATGAAGCAGCCAGTACAACAGAACAGACAGAGGAAAACAAACACCAAAACTGAAAACACAAAGTCCACAGACACCAAGGAACAAGTCTACATTATGTTCTGTTGAACAAGTAATCACCACTTCTTTACTTACAAGAAGACAAAATATTTACCAAAATATATGTTCATAAGACAAAATTAAAAAATCAGATGTCATACCAATTAGAAATACTTTCAAAAAGAGCTCGTACTCAATAACAATTTACTTTATATTATCCTAAAGAACAAACAAATTTATGATTAGGAAATAATTTCAAAGATACTCGTAACTACTAAAAGGAAAAGTATAAAAATCATAACAAGCTTACCATGCTTTCAAATTTATGTTATTAACGACTTATGGACATTCAAGAAATGGAAAATAGTCACTCGATTCACATGAAGTTCAGATCATATTCTAACACACCAGAAAATCGCCTTGAGGATTCGAGTCTTTTCCAAAAAGAATCCCTACTGATTTTCTTTTTTTATAAGAAATCAAGGCAGAACAGTCTTTAAAAGTGATAAAATAGATTTTTAAGGCAAATAATATTGATACTCAGGTATTCAATTAGTTAAATTATCATATTGATACTCATATTTTTAAGGGAAATTACAGATTTTAAACCCATAGTAGCTACAATATAATTGGAAAAACCCACACAATCAGAAGGAATACATCAAATACACTAACCACACCTCAAAGATTAAAGACAAAAGAAGAGATTCAAGAAGAAAACCTCAAAATCTCAAAATTGTAGTTTCTTCAGCTATTAACTCAAAGATTGAAGAAGAGAACCTCCAACAGTTGAAGAAGAAAACCTCACGATTTCTCAGATTTCACAAGAAAATGTCCAGCCCTCCATTTCCTTAGATTTCACAAGAGGTTTGAAGAGAGAAATGGGTTAAGATTTGAAGACAAAGATGCGTTTATGTTTGCCCTAAAATGAAAGACATGAAGAACTTACCATAAGATTCATATCCCTTCAAAACACCACAAGCTTACCACAAGCTTTCCATGAATGGATGAAAATTTAGGTCAAAGAAGAAGGGCAAGAAGTTATGTGTTCTCCTTGTGAAAGAGAAGAGAAATGGATGAGAAAATTGGGTTTATGTTTGCAGCTTCTTAGTTTGTATCGATATCTGATAGAGAGAAAAAATATTATATATTAAGAAATTAATTAAAAATAAAATTATTTGTGAAAGAGATGAGAAATAAATGAAAATTATATTGTTTGGCGGGTTTAGCCAAAATAAGAGAGGGAAATTATGGAGGGATTTAATAACCGTTCTAATAGAAAAAATGTCGCATAAAATGTTGCTACAGATGACTTTGTGGCAACGGTTCTCGTAACCGTTGCAATATGTAAGTCTATCGCAACGGTTTTACACAGTGGCAACGGATTTATTACCTAGTCGTCTCAAAAACACCCTATCCTTTTGGCAACGGTTCAAACCGTTGCAATAGACCCTCTATAGTAACGGTTTCTTAAGCGTTGCTAAAAAATCCGTTACCGTAGGCCTAATTTTTAGTAGTGACACAATTGTCTCGATATGCTTCTTCCATAGTTGCCGATCCTAGGGCAAGAATGAGTAAGTTTGTTTCGGGAGTGTCCAAAATGTTGGTTAAAGAGTGCCGCACCGCTATGCTTGTTAATGATATGGATATTTCTCGTCTCATGGTGTATGCTCAACAAATAGAAAAAGAGAAGCTGAAGGAGAAAACTAGGGATTCTAAGAGGACAAGAAGGGATGATGGTGGTTCTTCACATTTAAAGCCCGGTGGAAGTAACCCTTTTCAAGGTAATGACTCTAGGAAAAAAAGGTGTCTGAGTGTCGAAACTGTGGAAGGAGTCATCCGGGTGATTGTCTAGCTGATTCCAATGCATGTTTTGGTTGTGGAGAAATGGGTCATAAAATAAGGAATTGTCCTTCGGTTGCTAGAAATGAGGGAGATAAACGCCGGCGGGCTCAACCTTATCAATCTAGTCGCAGTAAGCAACAAGGTAGGTCTTATGCAATTCAGGCTCGACGGGATCACGAGGGTTCCCCGGATGTGGAAATTGGTAAGTTATGATCTTTTAATTTTAGGATATGCATTGATTAATGTTGGGTGTTTGGTTGGCTATGGTAAAAATCTATGTCTGGTTTGTTTGCTTAAGGTCGACTTTGAAATCCTTGTAGAAACTTCTTAAGTGTTCACTGGTATCAAAAGGAATAGTAGTTGTTAAGACTTTGGTGTTATAATTGAGTGAGAGAGATGGATTCGGAAAGACTAAAGAGGTTTCTCCCAAGGGGGAGATAGTGTGTTTCTTGATTGGTAAGTGTGGGGACAAATTAAGTTACAGGAATGAGTTCCTTGTTATGGTTTTCTTTATGAGAGGTTGGAGGCGATGTGATGTTTTAGTATCCCTATCTTTTCCCTCCTTACCTTGCATGGTCCTCTCTTTAAGAATCATGTGTCTTGGTCATTCTCATGTTTCCTCATGCATTCATGATTCATGAAAATTTGATTTTTCGAAGGCATGACATAGTATGATTGATTTATCTATGATTATGTGCATTGAGTATGAGTTGCATAAAGTTTTCATGAAAATTATGTGTTGAACATGCTTTAGCTTGGAGTTGATGTTTCCTACTCGGATATGTGCATTTATGTGATTGCATGCTAGGTAGGGGTGTTAGTTCGTATCTATTACCCTCCTTATGATTTCTTGATTCTCATTCGACAACGAATGTTCCCAAGGGGGAGATAATGTAACACCCAAAGTTTTTCTAAGAAAGGAAAGTGTAGAATGCTGAACTGTTACCAGTGACCTACAGAGGCAACCTACGGACCGTAGGAGGATTGACGGGCCGTTGGTTGGGAACCGTCGATGGCACTGTGTACTTCAGGATTTCCAAGTCCCTAAACCCTGACCTACGGAGCAACAGGACGAGTCGTCATCCAGTTGATGGTCCATAGCTAGGTCTGGTAGGTGTCCCCCAGACTTAGTATTAATTTTTGACTCAGAAGTCTGACCTACGACTTCAATGTACGGTCCGTCGATGGACCTACGAGCCATACATTGGAGTCGTCGCTGCAGGACCCAAGATTGATACTCTCTGAACCTATTGATGGAAGGACAGTATGGTCCGTTGTTTGACTTACAGACCGTAGGTCCCCACCGACGATTGCCCCCAACCGTTATTAAATAAGGGCTTTTTGGTCTTTTCCCTAATTGATTAACTATTACTCTAAGTTGGTTATACCCTAACACCCTATAAATAGTTCCTAAGTCTAATTCTATTCATTCTAACTCATTCCTAAATTCTCCTCTCTCAAATATTTCTATCTCTAAGAAGAATTCTCTCAAGCTTCAACGAAGAAGAAAGCTAGGATCCTCCATTAAAGACCATCAATTTTCTCCAATTTCTTGTGGATTTCATTGAGGTATGATAGTATTTACCATTAAAAGTCCTATCCTCCAATGAGTCCTCCCTCTTCTTCATGATTTTCAAATGTTTACTCTAACCCAATTGAATTAGGGTTTTGATCAATCATTGTGGGTTCTTTAATTATGATTTCAATTATCGATTTTATGATTTGTAGTGCACGATCTAGCGTGATAAAGTAATATAGTGCACGAATTAGCGTGAATTACATGATTTGGTGTAAAGATTGCATGAACCCCCATGATCCAATGCTAATTCTCCGCAAATTGATAATCTATGCTTGATTGTTGGGTTGAGCTATGAATTGAAGAAGTTTATGAATTCTCTACGAAATTATGCATGAACTATGAATAAATTGAGGATGATCTTATGAATTTAGCATGTTCAAGTCAAAAGCATGATTTTCCTCTATTAAGTGAGTTCCTTCAAATATGGGTAAATTGTCTTAATTATGGCTTTCTAAGCATGATCTTGCATTGAATTGCATGATATGAGTTGAACATGCATGAACCCATACGAACTCTATGAACTATGAATTTTGAGCATGATGAGATAAGTAAAGAAGAAGCTAATGAACTTATGAATGTCACATATGTAGTTAATAATGAGTTAAGGGTGCTTTAAGAGTGAAATACAAAAGTTATGGCATGATGATGTTGTTGTTGGGTTTTGAAAGGATTTCTCACGTAATGCTCACACCATGATTTTTGAAAGGGACTAGAGGCGACCACCCATGTTCCCTAATATAGACGAGGGGCGATTACCCATGTTCATAACGAACTATTCTAATGAAGGGACAAGAGACGGTCACCCATGTTCACTAACGTAGACAAGAGGCGATCACCCATGTCTACCTATGATAAATGAACTATGATTAATCCATGGGAATTATGCTTAGCACCGAGTGGACGAGTGGCGAGTCCCCATGTTCCATAAACTATGTTCCATCTTAGGATGATGGTCTTCGGTAGACACTAGCTAGTGGATCCACGTAAGCTAAGAAGTTATGGTCCTACCTTTGCAAGTAGGGCAAGCCTCTTTCGGTGAAGGGAAGACACCGGATTCCACGTTGATAGCTCACATGGTCTTATATGTCGGTTAAGGCTTATCCCCACAAGTTAATGATCAAGTGTTCTCATTATGAAGTAAAGAAAAAAAAGAAAGATGATTTGGCTTGCTTTGGCCTTGATATATGCTTTATGTTTTATGTTTCTCATGTTTTAAGTTTTGCCATTGCATGTCATGATCATATTTCACTCTAGCATGATTTACGTGTTGATGTGCATTGCTATCATATTTGGTACTTGATTGTACTAATGCATACTCTTTCCTACATTAACTTCTTTGGTGTAGGTTGTGGCGATTCACTCTTCACTCGTGGCTAGAGTTTGATTAGAGAGTTAATAGAAGACTTGGTGAGTCCTCATCCATCCGAGGACATAGCCTAGTTCTATTTCTTTTTCATGTATTTCTTTTCAATTTTTTGATTGTATTGGGTTACGTTTCAAACCTTGTTCTTTATATTAGATTGGCTTGGTGACATGAGATGTAAACTTCCGTTGTTTCTTTTAAAAGCTTTGATATGAAATCTCTTTCTGAACTGTTATTCTTTATTATCTTGTATGTAATCTATGCTAAGTGGATTGTATGAGGCCTCTCGGGGTCTTGTACGCCATGTCACATCTAGGGGGTACCTTTGGTCGTGACACTTGGTCAATCGATCTATGATGACCCAAATGCTGTCAACCTCCCTAGAAGTTCGAGGCAAGTCCACAATGAAATCCATGGTGATACGCTCCCATTTTCGCTCAGGAATGGGTAATCTCTGCAACTCACCACCAGGCCTCAAATGTTCGGCCTTCACCTGCTGACAACACAAGCAACATAACACGTAATACGAGATGTCCCTCCTCATACCGCTCCACCAATAATGCTGCTTCAAATCATGATACTTCTTAGCGGTGCCCGGATAGATAGAATACCTAGAGACATGGGCCTCGCTAAGGATCAGCTGAATCAAATCCCCAACTCGTAGAACACACAAAGACCAGCAATTCTCTAAACCACATCTGAATCTAAGGTAGCTTGCCCAGCATCACCTGCCAATACTCTATCTCTTAGTGCTACCAATGACCTATCCTCGAGCTGACGACTACGGATATGTTCTAGAAGAGATGACTGAACTCCCACATAGGCTAACACCTGACTGGAATCTGAAACATCAAGCCTGATAATCTTATTGGCTAGGGACTGAATGTCCAAAGCCAAGGGTCGCTTCAAAACAGAAAGGAATGCTAGACTACCCATACTCACTACCTTCCGGCTCAAGGCGTCTGCTACCACATTCGCCATGTTTGAATGGTAGAGAATAGAGAGATCATAGTCCTTCAGGAGCTCAATCCAACGGCGCTGCCCCGAATTAAGATCCCTTTGGGTCATAATGTACTAAAGGCTCTTGTGATTAGTGTAGATCTCATAATGAACACCATATAGGTAATGCCTCCAGATCTTAAACGCAAAAACTACCGCCGCAAACTCCAAGTCATGAGTTGGATAGTTGCGCTCATGCAACTTAAGCTGCCTCAACGCATAAGCAATAACTCAGCCCTGTTGCATCAATACACAACCCAAACCAATGCCGGATACGTCACAATATATCGTGAAGCCCTCGCCCTCAACTGGAAGAGTCAATATAGGAGTGTTGGTAAGCGACTCCTTAAGCCTTAAGACGCTCCTCTCACACTCCTCCGACCAAACAAAGAGAACATCCTGGCAAGTCAATGTCAAAAAATTAAAATAAAATAGGGTTGTAATTCTTGTTTTAATAAATGTGTTCATTTTTCAAATTAAATTCAAATAATTTTATCTTATAATCTAAATATTTTTTTATTGAAATTATCCTAATAAATTAGAGTGCATGTCAGTAAAGTCCACAAATGGGTAAGTATTGACCATCCCACAAGAGAGTGTTACAACCTAAAGAGGAAGTATATACATAAAAAAGAAAATAAGTAATTACCCCATTAATATATTTGAGGAACCACCTTCAGGATTATCAATAATTTACCCATTTTTACGGAGTAAAAGCCGAGAAAAATCTTTAATATATTAAATTTCTTCGAAGTTGAAAAGTGGTAAAATGACTATAATGAAGTTTTAATTTTCAATTGTGAAGATATGCTTTAAAATGGTAATTAGAAGTTATAATCAATTTAAAATTTAAAAACTGCATATAAATAACTAGATAAGTACTTAGATAATTTTAAATTCTTTTAATTCAAATCCCCATTTTTTGGGAAGTTTTTTTTATGAATTGCAAGTGGATTAGGCGTAGGTTAGCCAAAATATTATATATTATAATTGCTATTAAAATTAATTTTTTTAAAGATTTATAAAATAAAATAAAATACAAAGATAAAGTAGGGTTGTAATAAACATGTTTATATTTCAAACCAAATTCAAATAATTTATCATCTAATATCTATATTATTGTTTTCATTGAAATTATCATATTTACCAATTTAAAATGCATATGAATATTTATAACTTAAAGGTAAATTTTAAATCAAATTTAGAAAGAATCTTTATCTTAACTACATTGAAAATAATTTCGAAGTAACAAATTACGTTACATAATTTATTTATTTATGACATCCTTCTCAACCTAATTTTTTAATTTTATTTTTGAAAATTGTATGTGAAAAATTATTCTTAAAAGTAGGCATACAAACAAATCCTAAAAAATGTTTTTTTTCATAATTTGTGAAAGAAGAGAAGGATTTTGCAGAGAAAAAATTTCTCTCTATTTATGACATACGTCTTTAAAGTCGTACAATCGTCGTGTATTTATACACATTGAGTCTTGCAAACTCCTAATTTGATTACACTATGTATGAGCTAGTATGGTGCAAATATAACTCCTAATATAAATATAATTCAAATACAACTCCTAATAAACATAAAAGACGGATCAGAACTCCTACTAAAGATAAAAGACAGATCAGACCAAAAATGCAGCTCTAAGTATGAGCTAAATTCATTTCCTTAATCTCTTTATTGCCTTCTTCTCCAAAGAGCTCAAGCTCAATTTCTCATCAATGTCAACACCCCCCTCAAGTGGGAGCCCAAGGTTCAGACACCTAACTTGCATAAAAAATGGCGATGTAGTGGTCCTGCCACTGCCTTGGTGAAAATATCAGTAATCTGCGAAGAGGAGGGCAGAAATGATAAGAAAATTTGTCCATCAAGTAATCTTTATCTAACAAAATGGCAATCCAATTCGATTTGTTTCGTCTATTCATGAAATACAGGGCTCTTAGCAATGTGAATTGCTGCTTTTCACAGTGGACATCGATGGGAAGAGATACTGAAAAAGAAATCTCATTGAGAAGATGGATCACCCATGAGATTTCTGCAACCTGACGATGATTACAGCGATATTTGACCTCCGCTGATGATGATGATACAACCTTTTGTTTCTTTGATTTCACAGAAATGGGATAGTCTCCCATAGTTAGAAAGAACCCGCTCACTGATCGTCAGAGTCTGAGCATGAAGCCCAATTATTATCGCAAAATATCAGAAGTTAGAAGGAAGGTGATGATGATAAAAACATTCCAATCCAGGATCATTTTTGACATAGCGATGGGTATGAAGCGCAGCTTGCAGATGACCTTGCTTAGGGCTTAGCATGTATTAACTCTAAGTTTGTACTCCGTAAGATAAATAAGGCACTGTATGGGTTAGGAAATTCAATTTTCCTAACAGTCGCCAATAGATTGTTTGATTCTGCAAGGGTTCCCCACAATTAGAAGAAAGTTTTAATGTGGCATTGAGTGGAGTGGAGACAGATTGATGTTCAACAGAGTCATATTCATCTGAAAGATCAATTGCAATCTTCCGTTGGGTTACTACAAGATCACTAGGTTCATCCATAATTCCATTCCCAGGAAATAACTTACTATACCCAAATCCTTGATACAAAATTCTAAATCAAGAAATGATTTAATTTCAGCAATATCTTACTCGTGGTTTCCTGTTAGTAGGATATCATCAAGAAAAACTACAATTATAGTGATTTAAAAAATAAGGAATAATCATTCAAAGATGAAGTGAATTTCCTAGAACCCAAGGTAGACGAAAGTCTGTTATAGCATTGACGAGTTTCTTGCGTCAGCCAGTAAAGGGACTTATGAAGTCTACAAACATGAAATGGAGATGGGGCCACAACACCAGGAGGAAATTTCATGAAAACCTCCTCATTTGTATCACCATGAAGAAAGGCATTGTTGACATCAAGTTGGTACAAATTCCATCCCCTTCTTAACTGCAATACTTAGTAAACATCTGATAGTTATCATTCTCACGATTGGAGAAAATGTCTCGATATAATCACCACATTTTCTTTGTATGTCGCCTCTGATTACCAACCTCGCTTTTAGTCGTTATAATGTCCCATCAAACCTAACTTTAACTTTATATACCCATTTGCAGGGAAATGCTTTGTTCGCAAGAGGCAATTGGATTGCTTCCCATGTTCAATTAAAATTTAGGGCCTTAAGTTCATTGTCCATTGGCAACTTGGGTGTAGTGCTGCTCTTGGTAAGAATTCTGTTCAGAAATATTGCATATTGAAGTAACAACTTGTTGGTTTTGTGATGAAAGAGCATTAAAAGAATAAGAATGAAATGAAATTAGTGGTGGATTAGGGGAGATAACAGAGTGTGCTGCATCACAAATATAGTTAGAAAGATAAGAAGTAGCCTTTATTGTCTTGTAGACCTGCGTGACACTTGTAATGGACTTGATTCCATCCTTGGTAGCTCACTGTTATTTGAAAAAGAGTCAGGTGAGTGTACTTCTGTATCACTTGTTAGTGTTTCAGAATTGCTAGTAACACCCTGTTGTAAAGGGAAAATATGTGAATTTTGGGTAGAAGTGAATATAGCTGGAAACAATGTAGACATAGGAGCAGAGTAAGAAAATGGAAAAATCATTTCAAAAAATTTATTTCTCGAGATACTATTACTTGACATAGTTATCAAACTCAACAATCATTCTTGGGGTTCGGGATGGTGTCACTAGGCAATGTTCCCTTTTTCCTTGGATTGAGATGAGTGGCAATTTGACCAAGTAGTGTCTCTAGTTGCTTGACGGAAACTGAGTGAGAAGTCACCGTCTGCGATACAGTGGAGAAGTCATCTTTTAATTCCTTCAATACCTTATCAGACCACTCAACATTGTCGTAGATCCTTGCAAGCACGTCTTCAATCAAATGTCCTTCTAGCCCAGTTGGTTCTTCTGGACTTGGACGATCATAGGGAGGCACACACCTATCCTTTTCCATCTCTTTATCTCTCCAAGTTTCACCCCACTAGTGTTTCCAACCACAATCTCTATCTTTGTTCCAACCTTGGTTCCCACATTGTCATTATCACTTAATTTTCCAAGTATTGAACTTCCTCATTGTATAATGCCTAAAATTTGGCATCATTCGAGCATTGGCCACTGTCTGTTCCAACTGCATTTACCGGCTTTGTTCCACCTTCCATGACATGTTTAAATAACAAATCAATTTGGGTCATTATTTCGGCCATGTTTTCACCTCTTTCATTGTCCTTCTCGACTTTTTCTTTTGTTAAATCCACTTATAGAGAAGGCACTTGGTCCTCTCTAGGGTGCCATGCTCGATTAACCTTAGTCATATAATCAAGTAAGAAAGCAGCCACCCCATATGGTTGTCTGATTAATTCACCATGGAATAATTGATCAGCAACACCTTTATAGACTGGATCAGAAGTATTGCAGCATCAAGTTGTCTGGAACACCATGCGTTGGCCACTGCAAGAGAAACTTTTTGAACCTCAACCATGTCTCATTCAAAGGATCACCTCCATTATGCTTGAAAATATTGATTTAGAGACGATGTTTAACCATCTTCGAGGGTGGAAAGAATATCTCCAAGAAAGCATTAGTTAGCTCTTCCCACAAAGTGATCGAATCATTTGGAAACTCTACCAACCATCTCGTAGCCTATCCTGTTATAGAAAATGGGAATAACCTCAACCATACGAATGATTGGGAGATATTCATGAACTCAAAGGGTCCACATACCTCTTTGAAATTCCTAAGGTGTTCCTGGGGGTCTTCATGAGCTAGACCCGCCAAAACTCTTTTCATCTGGAGCAATTAAATCATAGTTTTGGTGATGTGAAACACAGTCCTCCCAGTTGTAGGGGGTATCCATACTACTCCCGTGGTTTGAATGACCTTAATGGGCATGCCATTTAAATCACCCATGTTCTCATTTTTACCATTGTGACTATCGTTTTCACTTCCATGGTTACTCATTTTTTCTACCTGCAAATCAGCCAACAACAACACCAAACAACAAATCTACTACAAATAAAAAAAATTTAAAACTAATTTCTCAATTACAATTCTCAACTACCATTCCCTAGCAGCGGCGCCATTTTTGAGAACGCTCAAATCACTCTCCAAAACTAATTAAAAGAGTGAGCGGCCGTCGTTAATAAAAAACCAACAAAAAGTCGAGGTCGAATCCCACGGGAAATGGTGTATTGTGGAGATTTCCTTATCAATATAATTGGACTTTAATTTAGCTCATTTGTAATAGTGTGAACAATTGGGTTGATGATACCACCAACTTAATATAAAGCTTTGGTTATCAATTATCGCAATTGAACTAAAATATAAACAATATCAAGAATTAACAAGCAATCTAGGAGTGCGGGGATTGGAATTTAATATCAGATAGGGGTAATTGTGCTGCTCTATAGTGATGACCATTCATGAATAGACTAAGTCATCTTCATTGATTCTAATCATCTTTCAATCTCAAAGCATATATGAATAGAATCTCCTTTTGGTCTCATCTAAATGTCAATCTTAAACTACTCAATACCTTACTCTATTCTCTCTTTCAAGAATAGGGAAAATAGATCTGACCCATAGCCTCTCATTCAAGAAAGTTATAGACATCAAACCTAAATTTCTAGTATTGAACTAATCACCCACTCCAATCAATCTCTTTCGAGCATCAACCGGAGATTGAAAGTAGCAATTAAGTTTTCAACCTTAACCATTAAATTAACCCCATTGTAATTAGATCAAATTCATGTATGAACATCTAAGAAATAGAGCATAGCACAATACTTATTATATTATATCAACATCCAACACCATTTGAGCAGCCCTAGATCTTAGGGTTTTTGCCACCTATCACAAAAAGTAAAGAAATTATAACTTCTATGAAAGCAGCCATGGGTAAGTCAAGCAATTAAGATTAAACCCATATTGGATTCAACATCAATTTATCAAAATCCAACACAAAGTTGTGAAACCCCAAAAGCTAGAAAAGTGTTCTTCAAAAGTAAAGTGTTCTCCGATTCTCTGAACATCTCAAAGAGAACTAAAACTATTTTGTGAACTCACTATCCCACTCTTCAAAAATGACATCCTTTGGGCTATTTGTACTTTTCCAAAATTTTTCCCAAAATTCACTTAGCAACTGACTCGGCGACATTAGTCGGGCTTGCCAAACCTACTCGGCCAATCACCCTTCTTTCCTCAGCTCACCTTATGATGCTCTAGGCTTCATGTGTTTGAACCTCACTTGGTGAAATCAATTGAGTCAGCCTTTGATAGAGGTCACTGACCTTCTTTGATAGATAAGAGTGCTTTGCACTGTCGTGCTCAGTTGGCGATCCGCCCTTCATGTTAGGCGATCAACAATGTTCACTTTGCACTTGTTTTTGTATTGTTTTGCCATTCTATATAACATCTATCCTTGCCTTGTCCAATTGCCTTCATAGCTGCAAATCATCAACCTTCTATCACAATAGGACAAAGTTAGGCATTGAGGACACTAATTATTGAGATAAATGGGCCTTAAATGAGTGCAAATCTACCACTCATCAGTAGCGTATCAACCATGTCACGAGTAAAAACCTGAAAAGGAGTCTACGGGCTGCCGGAGCTTATCAAAATCTGCCTTAAAAGGCGTAAATGGTATATTTTCCTCCAAAACCACTTTCCATCAGTAAAGTGGTTTAAAACCACTAATGCTGCTCTCAAGGATCTAAAAATCATCAGAAATAGTAGTATACGCAGAAAAATCTCAAAAATCTCTTTGTTCCAAAAATCTTATGTAAACATGCAATGAATGTTTCATGAATATGCTTTCACGCCAAAACAATCAAATCATTACCACGAGTCAACTTAAACCACACAAAACTGGGTATAAAACCTGTCACACTATAATAATACTAACCTTGAACTCCTGCTTCCAGCTCATGGCCTCAGCCCCAAATGTTCAATTATCAAAATATACTCATACTCAAGACTTCATGAAGGCACACAAACCAATTCAAAGTGACCTAAACACACAACAATACTAAGTTTCCCATCACCAAGGAGAAATTTCTGAGGATACTAGTGAAACAACAAGAATCAACTTAAACTAAGGCTTTTTCAGCTAAAACTACCTTAAGAAACCCCGTAATGGCCATTAGTCTACTAAGGATTAAGAACCTAAGATAAGTGTAAAATCCCAGCCTAGTCATTTTAAACTACCCTACACACTTTCAATCGAAAAGACCTAAGTCTCATAAAAGTAAGTCATAGCCTACCTCAAAGCTGAAACTGCACTAGAACCTTCACTCGAGTGCTTTTCCTTTTCGGAGGGCCTTGAAGCGATGTGAAGTTACCACCAATATCCTGGAAACAACAAAAGAAACACAACAATACCAAATTTAGAAAAAGGAATTGAAATCAACTATAAATCCATAAATGCAAATGTGGGACCCACACACAGAGTCACAAAACTAACTCCTTCATGAAGTCCCAATTCGCTCAAGGAGGTTGTGCTCCCAAAATGGGCACAATCCGAGCTTTAATTAAGCCAAAATAGCCCACCACATTTTTAGCCTAATTTAGAGGTAAAACAACAATTAAAAAGGGAAATTAGTGGGGATTACCAAGGGAAACTGAAGATTGATCGAACCCGGAATATGCCCACGAACTTCCTTGACATTCTCCAACAAGAATCTCCAAAAACCAACAAGAATTACTCTGTAAATCGCCAAAAAAACAAGTTGAAATGTTGGAGATGCATGCCAGTTTTTCCTCTTTTTAAATACTGATGCAGCAGCTAAAATGACCTTCACAAATGCGGAGGCCTTGCCCAAAAACGTGGAGGTCTTACCCCAACAAAGTTAACACTCTGTGAATGCGGTGCGAGATCCATTAATGCGATAGCCTCGGCAGCCGCCCCTCCATGAATGCGACAGCCTACCAGCGAATGCGAAGGCATGAGGGGCAACCCTTTGTGATCACAGGAAAACCCACATGAACGCAGATGTCTGAGATCCTAGGCTCCGCAAACCCAATTAAGAGTCCCTGTTCACGATGAAGAAACAAGTGCTGCCCCAGAAGCACTACATCAGCAATAACACAAGGCAAGGAATTTATTCATTGGGGATCCGGAGCTTGTTCAGAACCCCGTTGGCACAAACCAAATATGCTACTAGGGTGGAAACATCACTCTGGATTCAACGGAGATAACAAAACCAGCAACCGAGGTCGTCTCATAAATTTTTTTACCAATCTCAACACTTCCAAAGAAAGACCAAACAAAACGTTAAACACCACAAAATCACCCTGACTTCCTCGGGAGCTGAACCAAAGGTCATTCTAGACTAAACTTTGTGTTCCGGAGCTAGATGCACTAACATAAATTGATTTTGAGCACGTTTTCCAAGAAAGTTGACCGAAGTCAAAATTTAAAGAAAAATTAAAGGCCAAAATGACTAGTTGCACCAACTCTAAACGAAAGCCTCAAAACCTATGCCGATCATCACAGTAGACCAAAATGACAATTCAAGAACTGATGGAATTAACAGAATTCATATCATACATAAGAATCTCTCGATGTTGACTAAAGTAAGCTCATTCAAGTTTAAAGCTTTCAAAACTCAAAATCTCACACAAAACTTAACCGGACACCTCGGGAAGCATGTCACCTAACTTAACGCAATATAAAAGTCATAAGGAATCTACGGGAAGGGGCACAATAGGAAAAACATGTTTAAACAGAAAAATGACCTCGAGGGTCATTAAAACAAATACCACTATAAGGACTTTCATCTACGAAGGTAAGACAAAGACAGTACGTGAAGGCTCGAATAGATGACGATACTAAGTCCACATATCAAGCTCAATCTCTCAAGTAGCCTCCTCGATCGGATGGTGCCTTCACTAAACCATCACTAATGGGATCTCCTTAGTCCGCAACCGCCTAACATGCCTGTCTAGAATGGACACAGGTTCCTCGTCAAGACTTAAGGTCTCATCAAGCTGAATCGACTCCTACTGAAGAACATGAGACTCATCTAGAACATACCGTCTCAACATAGAGACATGGAACACAGGATGGACACTTGACAGAGCTGGAGGTAAGGCTATCTCATAAGCCATCTCTGCTGCCTGTGTCATAATCTAAAAAGGACTGATAAACCTAGGTCTAAGGTTGCCACTCCTATTGAATCTCATCATACCCTTCACGGGCGACACCCACTAGAATACATGATCACCAAACATGAACTCCAAAAGTAGCTTCTAATCATCATAGCTCTTCTACCTACTTTGGGTAGTAAAAAGTTGCTCCTGGATCACATCGACACTATCAACAGAATCTCTCAGTAAGTCGGTGCCCAATGGCCTTACCTCAAAGTCATCAAACCAGCCCACCGGAGTCTAGAATCTCCTACCATATAGTGCCTCAAATTGTGTCATTTGAATGGTCGAATGGTATCTATTATTATATATAAACTCATCCAAGGCCAAAGACAAATCCCACTGGCCATCGAAATCAATAACACAAGTTCCTAGCATATCCTTTAGATCCTTAATAATCCTCATAAATTGGCCATCAGTCTGAGGGAGAAAAGTTGTACCGAGCTTAACCCAGGTACCTAAGTCCCTCTAAATAGACCTCAACAAATGCAAAGTGAACTGAGTACCATGGTCTAAAATCATAGAGACTAGCACACCATGCAAACGGATAATCTCTCAAAGGTAGATCTGAGCCAACCTTTTTGATGTGTTGGAAGTCTAAATCGGTAGAAAGTAAGTTGACATGGTCAATCAGTAAATGATTACAGAAATAGAAGAAAAACCTTAGAAGGTACATGCTAAGCCTACCACAAAGTCTATGGCTATACGCTCCCACTTCTACTCCCGAGTGGGTAGCTGCTAAGTCAAACCACCTAGTCTCTAGTGCTCATACTTAACCTATTGACAGCTCAAGCACATAGCCATGAACGTGGCAATGTCCCTCTTCATATCACACCACCAATACTGCTACCTCAGATCACAATACATATTCATAGCACCAGGATGCAAAGAATACCTCGTATAATGGGACTCTTGAATAATCAGTCCAACTACCTCACCAACTCTAGGAACACATATATAACCCTCAATCCTTAGAATGCCCTCTGGATCTAAGGTCCCTTTCCTAGCCTTACCACTAAGGACCTTGTCTCAAATCATCCTCAACAGCGGATCCTAAAACTCATGTGCCCGAATATGCTCTATCAAGGAAGATCTAGCCTCCACAGAAGCAAGTGTTCTACCCTGCTCAGAAATATTATTTCTAGTACTCTGATTAGCTAAGGACTGAATGTCCGAAGCCATAGGTTGCTCCTCCAAGGCTAAGAAAGCAAAACTTCCCATACTCATTGCTTTTTGGCACAAGGCGTCTGCTACCGTATTAGCATTACTCAGGTGATAAAGGATAGAAATGTCATAGTCCTTAAGCAACTCCAACCACCTACAATATCTCAAATTAAGGTACCTCTGGCTGAAAATATATTGAAGACTACGATTATCGATAAATACCTCACAATTAACTCATAAAAATAGTTCTGCCAAATATTTAACGCGATGACTATCGCCACCAACTCCAAGTCAAGAGTGAGGTAGTTCTTCTCGTAAAGCTTCAATTGCTAGAATCATAATTAATAACCCTACCCTGCTGCATCAAAACACATCTAAGGCATACACCAGAAGCATCACAGTAGATCATAAACCCCTGGCCCTCAACAAGAAGAGTAATAATTGGCGTTAGAGTCAACAGGGCCTTGAGCTTCAGAAAACTCGCCTCACACTCATCTGACCTTTGGAACAGAACATTATTCTGAGTCAATCTAATCAAAGGTGCCACAACAAAATAAAACCCCTCCATGAACCATCTATAGTAGCCCACTAACCCGACAAAATTGTGAACCTCAGTAGGAGAAGTAGGCCAGGCGGAGCTACGAACTGCCTCAATCTTTGCCAGATTCACTATAATGTCATTCTTGGACACTACGTTCCCAAGAATACTACAAACTCAAGTTAAAACACACATATATTGAATTCTACATTCAATCGTTTCTCCCTCAAGGTCTGGAGTACACTCCTCAGATGCTGCTTATGTTGCTCCGTACTCGTAGAGTAGAACAAGATGTCATCAATGAATACTATCACAAATAAGTCCAAATAGGGCATAAACACACGATTCATCAACTTCATAAATGCTGCTGGGTATTAGTAAACCCAAAGGACATGACTAAGAACTAATAGTGGCCATACCAAGTCCTAAAGGTAGTCTTAGGGATGTCCTCTACCCTTATTCTCAACTGGTGGTAGTCCGATCTCAAGTAAATATTAGAGAATACCACTGCACCGTGAAGCTGGTCGAACAAATTATCTATTTGCGACAAATGATACCCGTTCTTGATGGTCACAATAATGAGTTGCTGGTAGTCAATGCACATATTCAAAATACCATCCTTCGTCTTCACGAACAAGATAGAAGCACCTCTAGGAGGTACACTTGATCAGACAAACCCCTTGCTCAAGAGGTCCTAGTGTTTCCTTATGAGTGGTAGACTTGCACTAATTTAAGGTCTATTTAGCTTAATATTTAGTGTCCTCAATGTCCAATTTTGTCCTTTCTTAATGGAATGTTGATGATTTATTATAGCTATGAAGGCAATTGGATAAGGCAAAGACTGATGATTGAAAGAATGGATAAAAATACAACAAGAAGTTCAAAGTGAACATTATTGATCGCCTAACACAAAGGGAGAATCTCCTACTAAGCATGACCTTGCCAAAATGGATAGTGCAAAGCCTTGTGTCTACATAAGAAGGTTGGTGAACTCCAGTAGAGAAGGCGATGTGCTGAGTTAAAATGGCGATTTTGATGAACATCGCTTAAAGTGATAGCGTGCAAAGCAAAGATTTAATGCTTAAAAGGCGAACAAAGGTGGTATTCAGTGATGTACCAAACATGAAAGGAAGACTCAATCAAAGTTACCGACTATGGTTCAAACACCTAAAGCCTAGAGCATCACAAGGCGAGCTAAGAGGCGAAGGGTAATTTTTGGGCAAAATTTTAGGAAAATATATATAGCCCAAAGAAGGAGAGTTTAAGAGTTTGAGTTTGGTTAGAAGGAATTTTTAGAGAGTGTTTAGAAAACACTTTCCCTTTGAAGAACACTTCTCTAGTATTTGGGGTTTTACAACTTTGTACTTAAATTTGACAAATTAAAGTTGAATTCAAGGTGGGTTTGCTTGTAATTGCTTAATTTCATGTTACCCATGGATTCTTTCATTAAAGGTATAATTTCTTTACTTTTTGTGATCGGTGGCTAAAACCCCAAAATCTAGGAGTGCTTTAATGGGGTTGGGTGTTAATTTAATGTAGTGGTTATTGTGCAATGCTCTATTTTGCTGCTATTAATTCATGGGTTTACTTGTAATTGTTTAATTTCATGTTACCCATGGATTCTTTCATGAAAGGTATAATTTCTTTACTTTTTGTGATGGGTGGCTAAAACCCCAAAATCTAGGAGTGCTTTAATGGGGTTGGGTGTTAATTTAATGTAGTGGCTATTGTGCAATGCTCTATTTTGCTGCTATTAATTCATGAATTTGGTCTAATTATCATGCGGTTAACTAATGGGTTAAGGTTGTAAACTTAATTCCTACTTCCAATCTTCGAATGATGCTCGAGAGAGATTAATTATAGTGGATAATTAGTTCAATACTAGCAATTTTAGTTTGATGTTTGTAGCTTGCTTGAAAGAGAGGTTATGGGTTAGATCTATTTTTCCTATTCTTGAAAGAGGGGATAGAGTAAGGTATTGGGCTGTTTAGGATTGGTATATATATGACACCGAAAGGAGATTCTATGCATAGATGCTTTAAGATCGAAAGAAGATTAGCATCAATGAAGATGACTTAGCCTATTCAAGAATGTTCATCACAACAGAGTAGCACAGTTACCCCTATGTGAGATTGAATTTCAATCCCTGCTCCCCTAGGTTTTTTATTAACTCTTGATTTCGTTTAATTTTTAGTTTAATTGTGATAATTGATAACCAAATTTTATTAATGAAGTTGGTGATTCCATCCACCCAATTGCTCTTACTTTTACAAATGAGCTAATTTAAAATTCAAATTTCTTGATAAGGAATTCTCTATGATGCACCAGTCCCTGTGGGACTCGACCCCGACTCTCTATTAGGTTTTTACTAACTATGATCGCTCACTCTTTTAATTTGTTTTTGAGGGTGGTTTGAGCGTTATCAAAAATGGCACCACTGCCGGGTATTGGTAGTTGAGACTTCTTATTGAGAAATTACATTTTTAATTTTTTTAGTAGTAGGAGATTTGTATTTTAGTGTTGTTGTTGGCTTATTCGCAGATGACAAAATGAGTGACCAAGGGAGTGACAATGATAGTGATTATGGTCAAAATGATAACATGGATGATCTAAATGACATGCCTGTTAAAGTCATTCAAACCACTGGAGAAATTCGAATACCTCCTACAAATGGGAGGGCTGTGTTTTACCTCATCAGAACTATAATACAATTGCTCCAAATCAAAGGAATGTTTGGGGCCTTAGCTCATGAGAATCCCTATGAGCACCTTAAGAATTTCACGGAGGTATGTTGACCCTTTGTGTTCAAGAATATCTCCCAAGAATCCGTAAGATTGAGGTTATTCCCGTTCTCTTTAATGAGAGAGGCTACAAGATGGTTGGCGGAGTTGCCAAATGATTCAATCACTTCTTGGGATGATCTTACTGATGCCTTCTTGGGGAGATTTTTTCCACCTTTGAAGATGGTCAAACCCTGGATCCAAACAAAAATTTCAAGCGTATCGGTGATGAACCATTGCATGAGACATGGCTGAGGTTCAAGACATTACTCTTACAGTGTCCAACACATGGCGTTCCAGACAATTTGTTGCTGCAATACTTTTACTTCAGCCTTGATTCAGTCAATAAAGGTGTGGCTGATCAAATAGTCCATGATTGTTTAATAAGATAATTGTATGAGGTGGCTTTGTTGTTGCTTGATGATATGACTAAGGTCAACCGAGCATTGCACACTAGAGAGGACGAAGTGCCTATTTTACAAACGGGTCTTACTAATGAACAAATTGTGAAAGACCATGAAAGAGATGAAAACATGTCAAAAATGATTACTTAAATTGATTTGTTGTCCAAACATGTCATGGGAGGTGGTACAAAGTCAGTAAATGTGGTTGGAACCAACATTGGGCAATGCTCGGATGATGCCAAATTTGAGGTATTATACAATGAAAAAGTTCAATACTTCGGAAATTAAGTAGGGGGGTTCTTATACTAATTATCAATGACAAGGTGGGAACCAAGGTTGGAACAAAGATAGAGATTGTAGTTGGCAATATTGGCGGGGTGGAAATTGGAAAGATAGGGAGAAAGAGAAAGGTATGTGCCACCCCATGATTCACCATGGCTAAAAGAGCCAAGTGGGCCAGAAGGTAGCAAGACTGAGGGTATGCTTGCAAGGATTTACAACAAGGTTTAAGGGTCCGATAAGGTGGTGAAGGAATTGAAAAATGACTTCTCCACTTTATCATAGACGGTGACTTCTCACTCAGTATCCATCAAGCAGCTGGAGACCTAACTGGGTCAAATTTCCACTAGTTTAAATCCAAGGAAAAAGGAAATGTTGCCTAATGATACCATCTCGAACCCCAAGAATGATTGTTGAGCTTGAGGACTCTCTCGTGCCACGATGTTAAATAAGGAGATTCTTTGGAAGGCAAACCAAGTCTTTACTTTTGTTTTTATTAATTTTGAATAATGTGCATTGTCAGTGCAGGTTGAAAAGAGGTCAAAAGATTGACAAGGAATGATTAGGCGATGCCAAAACTAAATTGGTGATGTAACAAAGGCATTGAGCAGACTAACTCTTGTCCCTTTTTGAGGTGGAATTGGTGAAAATGTGTGCTGTCAAGATCGGTGATCAAAACTCCAAAGGGTGATTCACCGAAGTGGACTAAGCGGACTCCATGAAGTTCTCCAAAGCTGCCTTTAAGTTTAGTACTTGGTCAGACATGTTCGCTGAGCTGAAGCTCTAGATGGCGATATTCCGAACACTTTTGGCAATGTTAGTAAGTGCACTAAACAGGCCTGATATAAAAAGTCGAAGGGTTATTTTATTTTCAAAAATAAAACCCTTTGAAATTTTAGAGCCTTTTCGATTCCTTTCTCTTGCATTGTGCATTTTGAGTGTTTGGGAGCCTCGTGTGAGTTTATTGAAGGTGCTAGGAGTGTGTTTGCTTTGAGTTTGAGTCAACCCAATCCCGATTTCTAGTTTCTTGATTACTTTTTTACATTAAGGTTGGTGTTTCGACTTCTTGTTGATGACTGTTTAGTTTAGAGTGCATATAGGGTGTGGGCTTAAGCCCTATAACTCGTATTTAGTGCTTGATTTTGTTGGGTAGTATCATATTGTTGAATTTGAATCGTGCCCATGTGATTTTAATTGTTAATGCTTGTATACTTATTGGGTCTATGCCTAATTGTATGTGAGTGAAGTCTGAGCAGCTTAGTATTGACCCGTTGCATAATTTTTCCCAATGATAGACAGGGTGACTACTTTCTTAAGAGCAAATCATCAATTAGTGCAATACTTAGTGATATCTTGGGAAAATCTGAGTACCCATGGGTAGAAATAGTATATATGTGAATTGTAATGTTGTGGGGAACTCGTATTTGTTGTGCGTGTTGGGTTTGAAGTGAACATTTGGCACTGAGCTGAACATTTCCTGTTCGACAGACTTGTCTTAGTTCACTAAGGAAGTTAGGCGAATCACCGATTAAGGCCCAGATTGCCCTCTAAGTTTGTGCATAGCCTTGGGTACTGTTCCATTTGGCGGGCTTGTCTTAGTTTGCTGAAACTCATTTTGTGTATCATCGAGTGGGAGATGACATCGCACTTGATGCTCGTGTCTTTCCCTTTTGCACTGTCAGATTCAGCAGACTTGTCTTAGCTCACCGAAACCAGTTCGGTGAATCACTAGGTTAGCATTGAGTTCGCCTTTTATGCCTATATTCTGAGTATTTTTCTTCTGTCTATTAAGGTGAGCTCATGGGAGTTCACCGATCCTATTTAGTGATACACCTTCCCATTAGGCGAGCCTAAAGAGTGTTTTTGAAACATGATTCAATATTCATTCGATTTCAACTAACCTTTACACATCTTGTGTTTAATGTGTGCTTTGCGGGTAATGGCGAGAACAAAGGCTAAAAATATGGTCTCATCCGACACTGAGTTAGACAGGGAGTCTTCTCCTCTTCCTCCTCCTCTTAAGAGACAAAGGGGAATTACTATCAATGAGCCCTCGAAAGTTCCAAATCATCGACAAACCCCCACCACATAATCATCTACCAAAGATAAGGTACAACCTAGGATGGTCAGGAACAGGATGAATATTCGATCCAAGTTAGTGCAACCCTCATCTGCATAGACACCAACTTCTAGAGTCCTTCCTGTTATTGCTCCAAGAGCCTTGAACATGCTCGAAGTTGCAGAGGAAATGACTATTCTTGAGGTGAGATGACTCTTCATTGATGGAGGGATGAGCGACTACCTAGTTATCTGGGATACCACTAAATTCAACTATTTTGAAGCTTTCACCAGAGTTAGGAGTCCCTATATACCATCTAGGGTAAGGGAATTATACACTGCTTATGCTCAAGCCCTTCCAAAAAAGCAAAAGGGCACAGTCTAGAAATTACTTGAAGATGTGGAAGTAAGAGGGAAGAAAGTTTGGTGTGACGTAGGGGCAATTATTAATTCCCTACTTATTCTAGCATTTGCAGATGATAACAAAACTTGTCCTCTTAGGTCATCTACATCGGAAACACAGAAACGACCTTGATATCGAAACACACCATCTCACCCTTGGGAGAAAGCCTCAACGGATTTCTTGAGCACCGCTTCCTTCAACTCAACCAAATTAGGATCAAGATCTTGTTTAGTCTTCACATCAGACACAAAGGACGATTTTGAACCATTGTGAATCATAACACCACTCTCACTAGAATCAATCAACCGAACTTCCAATCGGGCCAAACTATGAACATCATGAACCAATTCCTTCTTACCATCCTCAACATGAGCAACACTACCCATAGACAACTAACTAAAAGCATCCGCCCCAACATTCACCTTGCTGGGGTGATAGAGGACACTCAGGTAATAGTCTTTTCACAACTCAAGCCACCTCCTTTGGCGAAGATTTAGATCTTTTTGTTTGAACAGATAATGCAAACTCTTATGGTCGGTGAAAATGTCAACATGCATACGATACAAATAATGCCTCCAAATCTTTAAGGCAAACACAACCGCCGCTAATTATAAATCATGAGTAGGATAGTTCTTTTCATGAGCCTTGAGTTGCCTTGAAGCATAAGCAATGACTTTTCCATTTTTCATAGGAACACACCCTAACCCAATCCTTGAAGCATCACAATAAACAACAAAACCATAGGACCCTTCCGGTATAGTCAATATCAGAGCCGAGGTAAGTCTATCTTTCAATTCTTGAAAACTCTTCTCACACGCTTCGGACCAAGTGAACTTAACCCTTCTTTTGAGTCAAAGCCATCAATGGAGAAGTAATCGAAGAAAACCCTTCAACAAATCTCCTATAATAACCGGGTAAACCCAAGAAACTAAGCATATCTGAAGGTGATAGAGGTCTAGGCCAATTCCTAACAACATCCGTCTTCTTAGGATCTACCTCAATACCCTTACTTGAGACAATGTGACCAAGAAAAGCCACATATCTTAGCCAAAACACACATTTACTAAACTTCACAAAAAGTTGTTAGTCCTTGACGACTTGCTATACAATCCTCAAATGATCAGCGTGCACACCCTCACTCCTTGTGTAAATCAAAATATCATCTATGAACACAATCACAAACATATCAAGATATTGTCTAAACACCCTATTAATCAAATCCATAAACGTGGCTAGACAATTTGTCAACCCAAACAACATCACTAGGAGTTCATAATGGCCATATCTAGTTCGGAAAGCCTTTTTGGGAATATCATCTTCTTTCACCCTCAATTGGTGATAACCCGAACGAAGACCAATCTTAGAAAAGTAACTTTCCCCTTGGAGTTGATCAAACAAGTCATCTATTCTTGTGAGAGGATACTTCTTTTTGATAGTAACTTTGGTCAATTGTTGGTAGTCAATGCACATACGAAGTGAACCATCTTTCTTTCTAACAAACAAAACTAGAGCACCCCATGGAGAGATACTTGGTCAGATGAAACCCTTATCCAACAAATCTTTCAGTTGCTCCTTTAATTCCTTAAGTTCTACCGGAGCCATTCGATAAGGAGGAATAGAGACAGGTTGCGTATCGGGGAGAAGATCAATATCGAAGTCTATTTCCCTTTTTGGAGGAACACCGGGTAGATCATCGGAAAACACTTTCGGAAACTCATTCACAATGGGAACTGACTTAATAGTAGGGGTTTCGGAATCCACATCCCTCACTCTAACAAGATGGTATATGCACCCCTTAGAAATCATCTTTCTAGCCTTAAGACATGACACAAATTGACATTTAGGCATAGAATTTCCCCCCTTCCACTCTAGGATGGGCTTATTTGGGAATTGAAACTTGACCACTCGAGTCCTACAATAAATAGAAGCGTAACAAGAATACAACCAATCCATCCCATAAATTACATCAAAATCTAACATATCAAACTCTACAAGATCAACATAAGTGACTCTATGGGATAATGAGACAGGGCAATTTCTATAGACTCTCTTAGCCACAATAGATTCACCAATAGGAGTAACAACACAAAAGGGATCTAACAACATATCTGAAAGAACATCAAACCTCATAGCCACATATGGCATCACAAAAGACAAAGTAGCACCGGGATCAAGCAAACCATAAACATCAAAGTGAAAGGCTTTCAACATATCGGTAACCACATCGGGAGAACCCTCTTGCTCATGGCAAGCTTGAAGTGCATAGAATCGATTTTGCTTCTGATTTCCGCTAGAACCCGACGGATTTTGAGGTTTAGTTCGTCGACGATTATCCCCTTCATTTTTAGCCACTAAGGTATAATCCCTTTTCTCGTGATCCATCTTTCCACAACGAAAGCATGCATTAGAATCGGCTAGACATTTACCCTCATGCCTTTTCCACACTTAGCACAAGTAGTCTATAATACACCACCACCATTCCCTCCTTGAGGTTTAGTGTTAGACACCCTACCATGGTTGGACTTAGGAGGAGCATTGGAAGAACCTTGATTGAAAAACCTTTGTCAAAATCCAGAACGACCATGTCCATCAGACCTTGAATGTGAGAAATTACCATCACCGGTCTTAGCCCTCTTTGCGTCTCTATACCTTTCCTTGAGTTTCTCCTCTTCTATTTTTCAAGCATGAACCATAAGACGAGAAATATCCATATCATTGACAAGCATGGCGGTACAACATTCCTTGGCCACCATTTCAGACACTCCCGAAACGAACATACTCATCCTTGCCCTAGGATCGGCAACCATAGTAGGAGCATATAAAGACAATTTGGTGAACTTCAGAGCATACTCCTTCACACTTATGCTTCCTTGACGAAGGTTTATAAACTCAAGCACCCTTGCCTCCCTCATCTCAAGGGGAAAGAACCTATCAAGGAAAGCAACCTTGAACTTTTCCCAATCAAGAGGACCCTCATCATCCGCCCTCTAACTTTCCATTGCTCAAACCACACTTGATCCACTCCCTTAAGTTGGTAATCGGCCAACTCCGCCTTTTCCTCCGACATCACACCCATGATCATTAGCACCTTGAACACCTCATCAATGAACTCTTGAGGATCCTCCTCAACCTTAGAACCATGAAATTCCGGAGGGTTAATTCTAGTGAAGTCCCTCACTCTCGATGCCATCGTACCCACATTGGGGTTCACGGGAGCCACAACCTCTCTATTGGCTAGAGCCAACACTTGAAAAGCAGCCCTAAACTCCGCATTAGTCAGTTGTTTAGCCAAAGGGTCGGCCTGAACTTGAGGAGCTCGAGGAGGAGCTTCTTGTTCGACATTCTCTCTCACATTCCTTCTAGCATAAGCTCTTCGGCTAGCCATATCTTGAATCGCATAGGATAGGGAATAGGAGAGAGACATATAGAATTACACTCTATCGCACGACTTAAGAGTAATGAAGGAAGTGGAGTTTCCTAAACATCTTATAGCCTCTCTTTCATAAATGTGGCGCGCTTCACACTCATGAACAAGACTCAACTTGACGTGGCTTTTGAGACATCCTAGGACCTTTCTAAAATCTTGTTCTCTGAATACCAAGTTTGTCACGACCTAGAGTACTCCCTACACGTGGCATGGTGTACAAGACCCCGAAAAGTCTCATACAGGCCACTTAGCATACATACATATAAGATCATAGAGATTTAAATGTTGAAAAGATAATTTCATATGAAAGCTTTTAAAAGAATTAGCGGAAGTCTACATAAAATGTCTCAAAGTCAATCTAACATAAGAATGAGAAATAACGTTTAGGACGTAACCAAATACAATGTCAAAGCAAAGGAGCAGAAAAGTAAGAACAACAAGGTTATGTCCTCGAATGTATGACGACTCACAAAGTCTTTCGAAAACCTTCTACTAAGCTCCTGCCACGAATAGATGGAGAATCTCCAAGCCCTACTTTATGAGACAATGTAGGCAAAAAGTATGTGTTAGTAGGAGAAATGTACTAAGGATGATAGCAATGCACAAAAATCATTTAGACATGAAAAAATGGGACATTTCCATGACATGCAATAACTAAGCTAAAACATGAAAAAGGTTAGAAACATAAGTCATCAACCATGGTCAAGAAAGTTAAACATCTTTACATCACTTGAGAAATATCTTCAAAGCACTTTAGTTCTTTGCTTGTGGGAAGTAGCCTTAACCGATATGTAAGAACATGTGAGCTATAAACATGGAATTCGATGTCTAACCCCACACCGATAGGGCCACCCTACTTTCCACGGTAGGACCCCTTACTTAACATATAACTTACGTTGATCCACTAGCTAGTTTCTATCATAGACTATCATCCTATGGTGGCACATAGTTTATGAGACATGAGTAATCACGACTTGTCCACTCGGTGCTAAGCATAATTCCCACGGATTAGACATAGTTCAATTATCATAACTAGACATGGGCAATCGCCTTTTATCTATCATTAGTCATAAGTTCATTATTAGTAGACATGGGTGATCGCCTCTTGTCCCTTCATTAGAATAGCTCCTTAATCATCGATTCAAGTTTAGTTGAACAAGTCTTTCAATAAGTTATTAATCATTACATGTGAGAAAACCTTTCACATTCATGGGTAGAGTAATACATGAGAATTCCTTTCAAAATTCAACAACAACATCAACATATCATAAACTTTGCTGCTTCAATCTCAAAGAACCCGTACTTCATCATTAGCTTCATAAGAGACATGCATGATTTCATAAACTTCATCTTTACATATTTCATCATGCTCATACTTACAAATCCTAAAGTTCACATGGGTTCATGAGAATTCCTCTTAAATCATGCAATTAATTACTAATTCATGCTTAAAAAACCATAAAGAATGCAATTTGATCATAATTAAAGGAACTCACATGATAGAGGAAAATCATAGTTTTTGATTGAACGTGCTTACTTTTATCAGACCATCCTTAGGTCATTCATAATCTCATCATGAAAAGTCTTAGCTTAGGAATCATAATTCGTAAATAGGTTCATATTGACTTAATGAAATTTATGTCTTAACTATTCAACCCATCAATATATTCATAATTTCGAAATTGGGGAAAACGGGAATGGGTTCATAGGGATTCATCTAAATTCATGAAACTCAACTCAATTTATAATTCAAAGTTCATAAAACATTCAATTGAAGCAACTTTGCAAATAACCCATGACATGGAAGAAAACCCTTAATTCAATTGGGAATTTCTAACTTGAAAATTTGAGATTTTAGGGATTCCATGAAGCAAAGAGCTCCATGCATGAAGACTATCATACGTTAGTCTTCAATTTCCTTAAGCAATTGATAAAAAAAAACTTGATTTCTTGAACCCTAGCTTGCCCTCTTCTTCTTCTTCTTCTAACTGCTAGAGAGAGAAATATTTGAGAGAGAAATGTTTGGGGAAACTTGTAAAGTGATTTTTGAAGGGTAGATTTTAGGATTAAAAAGGCTTATATAGTGTTAGGAGATGAACGGAACCGACCTAGTTAAGTAAATAAGTAATTAGGTGAAAAGACCAAATGGTCCCTTAAAAAATACCAGAACCCCTCACCTACTATATTGACCTACGGTTGGTAGGTCAACCTACTGCCCGTAGGTGACCAACTGTAGGTTCTACTGGCAAGGCCCCAAAAGTTAATTTAATTTCTCCCCCAAAATAGAATGACGTACGACCCTGCCCCCTTTTTGACCTACGATTGGTAAGTCAAACGACAGGTAGTAGGTCCAAATGGTAGGTCACCCCTTAGCATTTTTTCCAATTTCTTCCCTTAGGCAGCCTGATCTATGGCTCCCCCCCTCTTGATCTACTTTTTGTAGGTCAACCAACGGTTAGTAGGTCAAGTAGTAGGTGACAAAAGTTTTCAAAAGTTAGAATTTTCGTTCTTTTCGATTCCGGGGTGTTACAGTCACAAAGTAACAGTCTTGGAGAAACAATCCAAGACCGTATGATAGGGAGATAACAAATCCATGCCTAGAATCACATCGAAATCCACCATATCTAACACAATAACGTCTACCAAAGAATCAAAACCCAAGATGGTTACCACACAAGCTCTATAAACCCGATCCACTACCAAAGAATCACCCATGAGGTAGCTACATGCATAGGCAGGCTGATAAGAGATGGGAAGGTAAACCCTGGATCAAATAATTGATAAGCAGGCTGATAAGAAACAGAGATTGTACATGTGATGATAGAGCCCGATGTCTCTACCTCTGGCCTACCTGGTAAGGCATATATATGGCCTTGTCCACATTGACCACCCGATTTGCCTACTCGAGGACAACTTTGAATTCCGTGGGGACCACCCCTAGTATACTAAACTAGAGCCCTAGGGCTTGAACCTGCTAACCCAACCAACCATGATATCTAGAAAATTGACCCTTGGGGCACTTTTTAGCAAAGTGGCAAAAAGTGCCATACTCATAAAACCCCTGATGACCCTCTAAGACAGCTCGACTGAACCTGACTTGCCGCTACGGCCTGAATACACTGAATGTGCACACCAAGAAGTCTAAATGGGTGCCTAACCCATCTTACAACTTACACCTGCAATGCCACCATTTGTAACCTACAAGGCTTCTTGTATCGGCCTACTAGGCTAAAATTGCTAGGGATAACCTCGGCCATAAAACCCTCTACCACGGGAACGAGACCCGCTGAAACGACCTTGATAACGTGGCCTCTTTTCACTGCCTCCATAGGCCTCATGATGGATCCCCTCAATGGTGTGTGCATGATCTACTATTCGCAGAAGAGAGCATCCCGACAACACCATCTACTCTGCCACCAATCGAAGTTGAAATGAGAGCCCTTTGACAAACCAACGAACTCTGTCCTAATTTGTCGGTATAAGCATGGCTGCATGTCTAGACAACGCAGGGAATCGTGCCTCATACTCTGCAACAGATAGTGATTCTTGAGTAAGGTCTGCGAACTCATTCCGCAACAACTACCTTAGGCTACGAGGTACATACTTCTCCTTAGGCTACGAGGTACATACTTCTCCAAGAAAGCCTTGAAGAACAGAGCCCAAGTCATCAAAAGTGACTCGGCTAGTCTGCAATCTAAATAAGATCTCCACCATTGCTTCACCGGACCCTAAAACTAGTAAGTGGTGTAATGATAGCTCTCAATTACACCTATTATAATTCAAAGTGTAGGCGGTCTCTAACAAGTATGCACCCAACTACACCTCTTATAATTCAAAAGTTTGAATTTTTTGTTCTTTTCGAATCCGGGGTGTTACATTATCTCCCCCTTGGGAACATTCGTCCTCGAATGAAATTAAAAACATCATAAGGAAGATAAGATCAAGATCTAACAGCCCAACATGCTTGCAATCACATAAATGCACATATCCGGGAAGGAAACATCAACTCCAAGCTAAAGCATGTTCAAAAAATCATTTCATGAAGGCTTAGTGCAATTTACACTCAAATGCACATAATCATAGAGAAATCAATCAAGCTAAATCACATATTCAAAAAATCAAATTTTCATGAGCATGAATGCATGAGGAAACATGAGAATGACTAAGACACAAGAATCCTCAAAAGTGAACCATGAGGGGTTAAGGCCTCAAGCTAGACCCGAAGATAACGGAAAGAGATAGGGATACTAAGAGATCACATCACCTCCAACCTTTCACATACCACACCGTGACACAGAACCTTCCAAAACCAACATAGGTGTACTCACATATTTCAACCATGAAGCACACCATCTCCCCCTTGGGAGCAAACCTCCCTAGTATTTTCGAATCCATCTCCCTCAACTCAAGAATAATACCCAAGTCTTAACAATCACAAAACCATTGATACTAGAAAACACTTAAGAAGTTTCCACAAGGATTTCAAAGTTGACCTTAAACACACTAACCACACATGGAGTCTTATCATAGCTAACAAATCACCCAACACAAATGTACTCATCCTTGCCCTTGGATAGGTGACCATTGTTGGAGCATACTTGGAAAATTGTGTGAATTTCAAAGCATACTCCTTCACACTCATATCCCCTTGACAAAGGTTAATGAACTCAAGTACCTTTGCCTCCCTCATCTCATGGGGAAAGAACCTATCAAGGAAAGCAACCTTGAACTTCTCCCAATCTAGAGGACCTACATCAACCGCCCTCTCATTTTTTCATTGTTCAAACTAGACTTGAGCAACACCCTTAAGTTGATAAGCAGTCAATTCTTCCTTTTCCACCGACGTCACTCCCATAATCATCAACACCTTGTATACTTCATCAATGAACTCTTGAGGATCCTCCTCAACCTTGGAACCATGAAACTCCGGTGGTTTCATCCTAATAAAGTCCCTCACTCTTGTTGTTGTCGTACTTACCCTTGGATTCTCGGGAGCCACCACCTCTCTATTTACTTGGGTCGTCATAGCTTGGGACAATGCATGAAATGCAGCTTGAAATTCATCATTAGTCACTTCCTCGGACAAAGAGTAGACCAGCACTTGGGGAATCTCTTGTCTAACATTTGCACTAACATACCTATTCCTTCTCACTCGATTCCTTCGTGGAGGCATATTCTGAAAAGCATAGATAGGAGTTAGGAGAGGAAGACCTATGGGGTAAACTCTATCGCATGACTTTAGAATAATGAAAGAAGTGGAAGTTCCTAAACATCTTATAGCCTCTCATTCATAAATGTGGCGCGCTTCACACTCATGAACAAGACTTTACTCGAAGTGGCTTATGAGACATCCTAGGATTTTTCTAAAACCATTGGCTCTGAATACCAAATTTTTCATGACCCAAAGTACCCCCTAGCCATGACATGGCGTACAAGACCCAGAAAGGCCTCATAAAAGCCACTTAGCATACATAGACAAGATAATAGAATCAAAGAGTACAAAAGTAAATTTCATATCATAAGATTTTTATACAAGTAGCGGAACACTAAACATAGTCTCTAAGCCATCTAAACTCATAGAATGAAAGGTTGAGATGTAACTAATACAAAGTTCATCAATAAAGACAAAAGATAAAGTGGCTATGTCCTCGAATGTATGAGGACTCACCAAGTCTTCAAGATCCTTATACTAAGTTCTAGCCACGAGTGGATGGAGAAGCGTTAAATCCTACATTATGAGACTATGTAGGCAAATGTATGCGTTAGTACATGGAATGTAACAATTATAAGGGGAATGCAATGAAACATTGAATCATGCTAAAAAGGGACATTTTCATAACAAGCAACGACCAAGTCAAAACAGGATATAAAAAGGGTGAAAAAGCATAAGTCATAAACCAAGGTCAATGCAAGCTAAATATTTTTAAAACTTGTGAAGTATTTTGAAAGTCATTTTAGTTCGTTATTGTGGGAAACTACCTTTAACAGATATTTAAAGACCATGTGAGCTACAAACATGGAATCCGGCATACTCCCTACACCGAAAGGGCCTTCCTACTTGCCAAGGTAGGAACCTAAACTTCTAGCGTACATGGATCCACTAGATTATGTCTATTTAGGACAATTATCCTATGGTGGCACATAGTTATGGGATAATGAGATTGTTACTAGAGACTCTGCCTCCTCTAACAGAAGAGCCTCCATCTCGATACCCTCTCGGTGCTAAGTAAATATCCCACGGAATTTGTTATCATGTTATCCATGGAAAGGTACAACTCGAGTTACCAATCCAAGTTAAAATCACGTTCATAGAGGTTTCATCTTCCATGGACTTAGTCCAAGCATACGTCATTAGAATAGCTCCTTAGACCATGCGTGAGAAAACCTTTCACCATCCATGATCTTTTCATAATAGATTTTAAGGCCCATAGTCATTCACTTCATACTAGAAATGTCATACTACTTATGGAAATAGTTTTAAAAGCATGGTCTATAATCATTGATGGTATAACCGGCTACCATACTAATCAAAACCTAATTTCAAAAAATAGCCCAAAAAGCATTGATGGAAAATTTAAATGTCATTCAGGTCATGTGCCAAGCTTCATAGAACATATAAAAACTTTCATCCATAAGCATATTTTAGTCATAAACATTGCTTTCATAAAAGCATGCATGATTTCATAAAACCCATCTTTTCGTGGTTCAAACACAACAATAAATCAAACTCTAGAAATTTAGGGATTTCACATGGGTTAATGGGAATTCATCTTAAAACATGTAATTGAAACCAATTTTATACTTATAAAACCATAAATAAAGCAATTTGATCATAATTGAAAGAACCCACATGATAGAAGAAAGCCTAGTTATTGATTGAACAATTCTTAGAAAATTAGGATTAATAGTCAAATTCATATATCAATACATGGGTTCACATGGAATTAGCTGAAAAACATCTAATTAACTCTAAATCATCAAACAAGATCATAAGTACATAATTGAATCCATAAAAATAGAACTCATGAAGAAAGAAATCAAAACCTTGTTCAATTTTGGGAAATTGAATTGGAGTTAAAGAAAACCTTGGGGGCTCAATGGGTGAATGGAACCCATTGATGAACTCCCTGCAAACCTCAATTAAATCCCTAAACAATGATGAAGAATGGAGACTTGAACTTGAAGAACCCTAGCTTGACTTCTTCTTCTTCTTCTTCTTCTTCTTCAAGCTTTTCTAGAGAGAATTATTTAAGAGAGGAGTGTTTTGGGAATGATTTGGAAAAGTAGATTAAGAAGGGTAGAAATTAGGCTTGTAAGATTTATATAGGGCTTAGGAATAGGGGGTAACCGACCTAACTTAGTAAATAAGTCATTGGGTGAAATGACCAAAAGACTCTCTTTTAAAACTTGACCAACGACCCCACCTACTATTTGACCTATGGTTAGTAGATCCACCTACTAAAATTAATTTTTTCAAATTTCTTCCTCTAGGCAGTAGCACCTACGACTCCCACCCCCACTTGACCTACGGTTGGTAGGTCAACCAAAGAATAGTAGGTCAAGTAGTAGGTCACACTGATTTTCAAAAGTTGGAATTTTTTTGTTCTTTTCAAATCCGGGGTTTTACAATCTAATGTTTTAGGGAAAGCATAAGGAATTTGAAAATTTCAAACCAAAGAAAATATTTGAATTTAAAAGGTTAAAGACCGTTCAGTTCGCGCCCCAGTCGACGAGCTGACTAGCGTCGCTGATCAACTCGGCGATGTGCCGAATGAGTCTCAACTCACAAAACTTGACAGAAGTCCAGCCCCTCCATACGTGCAAAGGGCGAGCATGATTGGGCTCACCGATTAAACTCGGTGACTCACCGAATTGGCTGTCAGCTCATCCAATCTTCGATAGGTTTCTTCATTTTTGATCTTTAAGGGCGATGCATTTGGGCGATGATGGGGGAAATATGGTGGCTCACCGAGTAGTTCAGTCCCCACCCATTTGCTTTTCGTTCCAAAATATGAACTCTAACCTACACATCTAACAAAAACAACAAAAAGTTAAATTTGGGTTTCCTCCCAAGAAGCGCCTTAGTTAACGTTGTGACACTATGTGGACATGCATTCAAGCATCATTCAAATACACCACATCAATCACATTCACGTTGGGGTGCTCTCCAAAGTAAAGCTTCAGCCTTTTCCCATTCACCTTGAACATCGACCCATCTTTGTTTTCAACTTCAATTGCCCTATTTATAAACACACGATTCACTTTAAACAGACCCGACCAGTTTCACTTCAGTTTACTCGGGAAGAGTCTCAGACGAGAATTGTAGAGTAACACAAGATCACCCATTCTAAATTCTTGATGAAGGATTTTGGCGTCATGCCACTTCTTCATTTTCTCCTTATAAATGGATGAACTCTCATACGCTTGAAACCAAAACTATTCCAATTCATGAAGTTGGTCAATTGGATACTTTGACGCATCTTCCCAGTTCAAGTTCATGGCCTTCAAGGCGCACAACGCCTTATGCTCAAGCTCCATAGATAGAATACAAGATTTACCAAACACAAATTGATACGGGGACATACCAATCAGAGTCTTGAATGCAGTTCTATATGCCCAAAGAGCGTCATCTAACTTTCGGGACCAATCGGTTCGATTTGCATTAACGGTCTTGGCAAAAATTCCTTTGATTTCCTGATTTGACACTTCAACTTGCCTACTTGTTTGTAAATAATAAGGGGTGGAAACCCTATGCTTGACTCCATACTTGCTCAATAATGACGCAAACATTCGGTTACAGAAGTGAGAGCCCCCATCACTAATAATTGCATGTGAAGTGCCATACCTTGTGAAAGTGTACCAATTGAAGAATTGGACCACACTTCTCCCTTCATTATTAGGCAAGGCCACAACCTCTACCCATTTAGAGACATAGTCAATAGCCACCAATCATCACTGACTCATCCGGAAAGGCTTCCTCAATGTCTTAATCACCAGAAAAAACCACATTCGTTTCAAGCCTCGACAAGTGGTCTGCCACTTAGTTCTCACATCTTTTTTTATCTTTGACTTCAAAGTAAAACTCTTGCAATAACAACACCCATCAGTTCAACCTTGGCTTCACATCCTTTTTAGCCATCAAGTAACGTATCACAGCATGGTCAGTGTGTACCACTATTTTGGACCCCAAAAAATAATCTCAAAACTTCTCTAAAGCACATACCACGGCTAACATCTTTTGCTCAGTGACGGTGTAGTTCTTTTAAGCTATATTAAAAGTTTTCCTTGCATAATAGACCAAGTGAAACAAATTTCCCTTGCATTGGCCAGGTATAACCCCATAAGCCACACCGCTAGCATCACACATTAGTTCAAATAGAATGCTCCAATCTGGAGCAACAATGATTAGAGCCGAAACTAGCTTCTCCTTTAGACATAAAAATGCCTTGAGGCAACCTTGGTTGAACTCGCAGAAACTTTGTTTTTCAAGTAGCTTGCAAAGAGGATGGGCTACTTTTGAGAAATCTTTTATGAACCTCCGGTAAAAACCCACATGACCCAAGAAGCTTCTGACCCTTTTTACTGAAATAGGAGGAGTTAACGTGGCGATAACTTCAACTTTAGCTTGATCAACTTGTATGCCTTCTCCTGAAATTTTGTGCCCCAACATAATACCTTCCTTGACCATGAAGTGACATTTTTCCCAATTGAGCATAAGGTTTGTTTCAACATATCTTTGCAAGACTTTACCAAGGTTCTCAAGCCATGCTTCAAATGTATCCCCCACAATCGAAAAGTCATCCATGAAGACTTCCATCGAATCCTCTACCATATAGGAGAAAATAGAGAGCATACACCGTTGAAATGTCACCGGTGCATTACACAATCCGAAAGGCAATCTTTTGAAAGCAAATGTCCCATAGGAACATGTGAAGGTTGTCTTTTCTTGATCCTCATATGCAATGGAGATTTGATTATAATCGGAGTATCCATCCAAGAAGCAATACCATCCAAGCCCCGCAAATCTATCAAGCATATGGTCCATAAAGGGCGTTGGAAAATGATCTTTCTCGATCCATGCATTTAATTTCCTATAATCCATACATACACGCCAACCGGTAATCGGTCGCAATGACACAAGGTTACCTTTTTCAATTGGGACCACTGTCATACCAACTTTCTTTGGGACGCATTTAGCGGGGCTCACCCACTTGCTATCCATAATAAGGTAAACCACTCCTGCATCAAGACACTTGATGATCTCCTTTTTAACAACTTCTTACATTGGAGGATTCAACCTCATTTGATGTTCAACACTCGGCTTATAATCACTATCTAATTGAATTTTATGAGTACAAATACTGGGAGGAATTCCCACAATGTTGACAATTGTCCATCCAATAGCCTTTATGAACTTTTTCAACACACTAACAAGCAAGTGTTTGCCAATCGAGCAAATCAGCAGAAATAATCATGGGTAAAGTGTTATTAGCTCCCAAGAACACATAACAAAGGTGTGGTGGAAGTACTTCCAATTCAATATTTAGAGGTTCTTCAATTGAAGGTTTTGCGGGAGGACTTTCCTTATTCCTCAAATCGATATCAAGCTTCATAAGGTTCTTAGAATAAGAACCTAAATCTGATAGAGCGGCCACCACCTCATCATAATCTTGAATTTCTTCCCCATCGTAATTCAAGAGGACGCCGGCCAAACACTCACAAACACAAGAAATTTCACCCACACTAGAACCACTTCATCAATCACATCAATGACCATTATCACATGGAGGTCACTTGGTTGCTTAATGGCTTGCAAACATTGAAAGTAACCTCCTCTTGATTTACCCGAAATTTCAAATCATCACTTTCACATCAACAAGAGCTCTCCTGGTAGCTAAGAATGGCCTACCGAGAATAATAGGGACCTCAACATCAATCTCACAATCGAGGATCACAAAATCTGCCAGAAATATAAACTTTTCTACCTTCACCAAAATGTCATAGAGAATGCCAATAGGATGCTTGATAGAACGGTCAGCCATGAGAAGACGCATGGTTGTTTACTTAGGCTCACCTAGCCCAAGTTGCTAGTAAATGGCATAAGGCATGAAATTTATAGTAGCCCCCAAATCGCACAATGCTTTAGAAAATTGAAACATCCCTATAGTGCAAGGGATAGTGAACGCCCCTGGGTCATCCTTCTTGAAAACCATGTTTGACATAATGGCACTACAACTATGGGATACTTCACTAGTCTCAAAATCCATACTTCTTTTCTTCGTGACCAACTCTTTCATAAACTTTGCATAACCCAACATCTCTAACAATGCCTCCACCAATGGAAGATTAATAGAAAGAGTTTTGAAGACGTTGAGAAACTTTTGAAACTTCGCGTCCTCATCCCTCTTCTTCAATCTTCGAGGAAAAAGTGGATAACTTTGGTCAATGACTTTGGAGGTACCGAGGGAGGAACAACCTCCACCTTTGACTTCTTAGCTTCACTGGAAACAACATTTTTCGGTGCATCATAATATCTCATTGAAAGTTTCATTGTTCAATTATTTGGCAAGTCCTCCACCCCCAAAAACTACAGCTTTCCCTTTACTTGGACTAGCTTTATCATCATTTGGCACATCACCTCCCACAACCTTACCACTCCTGGTCGAGATTACCATGCATTGGGCATTATCATTCTTCAGATTTGTAAAGGTATCACTAGGAAGACCCCCTTTTTGTCTTGGGTTTAAATGAGATGAGATTGGACCCATTTGGGTCTCAAGTTGCTTTATAGAAATCGCATGAGAGGTCACCGTTTGATTCAAAGAGGAGAAGCGGGCTTTCATCTCCTTGAGCACTTTATCCAATCCTTCTACCTTGTTTAGGATGAGGGCAAGCATATCCTCGGTCCGAAAGCTCTCAGGGTCGGCATTAGGTTCTTTCGGTTTTGGACGGTCTTGGGGACGCACATAACGATCTCTATCACTATCTCTATCTCTCCAACCTCCATCATGATCTTTGTTCCAACCTTGATTCCTGCCCTGCCTTGGATAGCTCGGACGAGAACCCCCCACTTGGTTCGACAAAAATTGTACCTATTCATGATACATGGCTTCAAATTGTGCATCATCTGAGCTCATTCCACTACTAGCAGCAACCACATTCACGGCCTTGTGACCACTTCCCACGACATGTTTTGTTAACAAATCCAATTAGGTCATCATCTTGGCCATGTTTTCATCATGCTCTTTGTTTTTCTCTATTTGTTCTTTGGTCAACCCAATATTTGGAGGAGAAACATGATCCTCTCTCGTATGCCATGCTCAATTAAACTTGATCATCTCATCAAGCAACGCAGACACTATGCCAAATGGTTGTCTCATGATTCCACCCCTGATAAGTTGATCGGTGACACCCTTGTTAACAGTGTCAAGACTTCGGTTGAAATATTGCAAGAGCATATTGTCCGGCAACCCATGAGTAGGACATTGGAGGAGCAATCTCTGACACCTCAACCAAGTTTCATGAATGGGCTCACCATCAATCCGCTTGAAATTTTGAGTGCTACCCTCAACTTCAAAATCCTTGAGGAAGGGAAAAATATTTCAAAGAACACCTCCGTGAGCTCCTCCCAAGAAGTAATAGAGTCGCTTGGTAGTTCGGCCAACCACTTCGTTGCTTCCCCCACTAGAGAAAAGGGAAACAAATTATGCCAGATTGACTCTTGAGTGTTATTCCTGAAGGAGAATGGTCCGCACACATCTAAGAAGTCGCGAATGTGGTCATGAGGGTCTTCATGAGCAAGTCCCCCAAAGAAACCTTTCATTTGCAGCAACTGGAGCATAGTTCCGGTCACATTAAAAATAGCGTTGCCCACAGTTGGGGGGCAAACGAATAGCTCTGGCACTTCCCATTAGATCTCCATTGACATCGTTCAAGTTTTTGATGTTGTCATCATGCCCAATTTGACTGCCAGCATTACTCCCATTCATACTCATTTATGCACCTGTTGAGAGCAACAACAACAAAAACTAATAAGAACGTTCTACTACAATCAAATTAGTTCACAAAAACACTTCACTAAAAAAATTCTAAACAACACTCCCTGGCAGCAGTGCCATTTTTGAAAATTCCCAACTACATCTCTTATAATTCAAAGTGTAGGCGCTCGCTAACAAGTATAAACCCAACGATGGGTTGGGGTCAATCCCCTGAGGAGTGATACGGAGAAAAATTCAAATACGAAGTATCAGAGTGTTTCAATCTCTTGTAGAATAGAAATAAACAAAACGCAACATAATATTAATCAATAAGTTTTAATTATCAAAATTTAGAGATTCTAGTAACCAATTGTTAACAGAGATGATTAACACGGGGTTTGAATAAATAGAGAGGTAACCCTAGGAGTGTGTGAGCAATCGAATACTAATTTCACTTAATGGGTAATTAATAATTGCTTTAAGTTGCTGAATCTAAATGGGTAGGATGGATTATAACTATAATAGCCATTTTTCAATCAGCTATCATGCATCAAGCGAGTTCTTTCAAACCTCAACAAGCATAGCAATACAAAGATACCCAAATCCTTAATTTAACCCACTTTACCAAGCTGGGTTATAAAGACGAGTCAATACAACTATAAATCATAAATTCCACTCTAAACATCTTTCACAAGCAAGCATAGAGATCTAGAGCTAGAACGAAATTTGCAACTTCAGTTCATAAGTGAAAACATGAATAAATAACTGAACCCATTTCAAAACCACATTAAATCTAGCAATTAGAAATATCCACAAGCTAATTTACGTATTCGGTTAAATATTCACACTCCAAAGGAAAGGGGGTTTTAGCCAATTATAGCAAAAAGCAAGAAATGGTTACCAAAGAGATTCTCCATCGGAATAACAAATTGTGCAATGCTCAAATTCTAAATATTAAGATTAAACCTCAAAAACCCAATATCTATCTTCAAAACCCTTTTCCAGAATGTTCAATAGCTAAAAAATATCAAAAGTATGAATGTCTCCTTCAGTCTGGTTCAGCCTCATATGTTTCTCTCTCTTCAAAAATCAATTTATGTGTTTCCAAAAATTTCTCAACATTTCAGTATGTGGTACCACTCGACAAGATTAGTTAGGATCACAGAACGACTCCGCGATCCACTGATGTACTCCTTCTCACCCTTTTAGACTTGATTTCTACCTCCACTTGTTCTGTTCATTTAGGCGATCTGGGTCGACCTCACCGTTCGATTCGGCATGTCACCGAATTGTGTTTTTATTTGCCGAGTTGGCTTAGGGAATGAGCCATTTTGCTAGAACTCTTGGCGAGCCAGAGACTCACTCAGTGAGTCTACGAGTGGCTTTTTGCGAGCTCCAACCTTCATTTTCTTCAGCTTTTAAAACCTTTTTGCTTCTTTTCACAATGTAATGTCCTTGCCCTTTTCTTAAGCCTTCATGGCTTCACATAAACAATTTAACATCAGCTATGAACACAAAACAGGCATTGAGGACACTAATTCGCTAAATAATAACCTCTAAATAAGTGAAAAATTTTGACACATCATGTAATCAACCCCATGGGACTCCACTAACCCAAGGTTATGAAACTTCTCCTGGCAGCTAACTAGAAACTTGTGGGCATCCTCGGCCACAGACCAGGTGAACATGGGAGGACCCAATCTAATGAAATGCCCCAACATCTTCTACTCCTTAGAAGTCATAGCTGGCCTAGGAGCCATTGGTGGAGAAAATTTCAAAATCTGTTGAACCATTGTACAAGGAGCCGTAACAGCATGATGCACTTATGGGGCCTGAGTACCCTGTGTCCCTGCCAAGGCTGAAGTTTGAGCCTCATCTATAGCATGTGGTCCTACTAAAGTGCTAGGCATAGTACCCACCTGAGACATAGCATCCATGAAGCTGAGGATCCTGGAAAAGTATCATGAATCACTGGCATGACCACGAATCCTAGTAGAGGCTGGGATGTCCTCTCCCCCTTTGGCTAACGCTGAACATGCTCAACCTCTATTTGGAAATCTAGTGCTGGTGCCTGCTCCTGACCTCTAGGTCGACCTCCAAATCTGCCCCTAGCTAGGGCTCCAACAGGAGGTACAAGAGGCTCTCACCTGACCGCAGATGATCTCATCCTAGCCATCTGAGAAAGAGTGAAACAAATGGAGTTTAGATATTGGTACAACCATCACCACACAACAAGAAATAAGAAACTATGACGTATTCCTAAGAATTCCTTATAGCCTCTCAAAGATTGGATACGAACATCATCGTACAGATCCATGATATTCTACTAAACACTTACTGCTGTATTGGTGAGACTGGTGAACCTAAGGCTTTGATACCACGCTGTCACAACTCAAAATTGGGCCATGATGGTGTCCACTACAACCCACCGATTGGACAAGCCAAAATCCAACACAAGATGTTGAAGACACAATTTAAGAAATAACATTAATATTAAGCGGAAGACATGAATAATATATATATATAAGAAAGAGGGCCATATCATATATATGTAATACAATACAAAATGTACAAAATAGGCCCAAAAGTAATCGAGAGACAAACTAATACAAAAAACCACTCCGAACCTAGTGTCACCTATACAGGAGCTACTAAGTACTGAAAGTCATACATACAGAGAGCTGACTAATCCAAAATACAAAAAATAAGTTTGTACAGAAGAAGGAAAGCAGCAAGTCTCTGAACGCCAGGAGCTCACAACAATCCAAGTATGTGACAGCCACGGGAGATCCAACGCTCAGTGAGAGTGGCTAGTACTGGGAGCTACATAAAAAAAGATGCAAAAGTGCAATATGAGTACCAAAACATGGGGTACTCAGTAGATATCATAGGCCGACAAATTTCAAAAATATCAAATATATATATATATATATATATATATATATAGCACGATGAAGCTAAACATGAGATAGATAATAAACAAAAGTAACCAAACTGTCAACAAAAGGGAAAAACCTAAAACTCACAACAAGAAGTCACACAAGAATTCAATCAAAATAGGCAAGTGCAGAGCATACGTGGCAAATGCAAGATGCATGCAAAAGGTTTTGGAATTTTCTCGCCGGTTGTCCTGTGGACCCCTGAGACAAACTATGGAACCTCATCGGAGCTTATTAGTAATAAATAAAAAGCTGGAATTCAATCTGCTGGCCACCGTAGGGTATCAACCATGTCCAAATTAAAAACTCGAAGTGGAGTGTACGGGTCGTCGGAGCTTATCGAAATCTACCTTAAAAGGCATAAATGGGATATTTTCCTCTGAAACCACTTTCCATCGATATAAACGGTCTAAGAAACAGTAATTCAGCTCCCAAGGAGCTAAATATCATCAAAAAGAATAGTGTAACCGAATAATCATAAAAATATCTTTGTTCAAAAAATCCGATGCAAACACGCCATGAATATGATTTCACGCCAAAATAATCTAATCATCACCACAAGTCAACTCAAATGCACACAACTAGGCAAAGAACCCATCCATCACAAGAATACTAACTTGGAACTCCGGCTCCCAGCTCATGGCCGCATGCCCAAAAATTCAATAATAAAAATACACTCACACTCAGGAATACACGAAGGCACATAAACCAATCCAAAGTGACCAAAACACACAACAATCCTAAGCTTTAAGCTATCTACGAGCAATTTCTAAGGATACTTGTCAAACAACATAAGAATCAACTTAAACTATGCCTTTTCCGGCTAAAACAGCCCTAAGCACCTCCATAATGTCCATAAATCGACTAAGGATCAAGAACCTAAGCTGACCAAAAATCCGAACCTATTCATACAATACTACCCAACATACATTCAATCAAAATTAGATAAGAATCATAAAAGTAAGCTATAGGCTACCTCAAAGCTGAAACTGCACTCAAACCTTCACTCATGTGATTTTCCTTTTCAGAGAGCCTCGCTGTGAAGCCAAGCTACCATCAATGCCCAGGAAACACCAAACGAAACACAACAATAAAAATTTAAACAAGGAATTCGAAATCAACAAGAAAGCTAAAAATGAAAATGTGGGACCCGCATATGGAGTCACAAAACTTTCTCCGTTAGAATTCCCAACCCACTTAGGGAGGTTGTGCCTCGAAAATGGGCCCAATCTAAGATTTAATTAAGCTAAAATAGCCAACAAAATTTTTAGCCTAATTTAGATTTAAAAAAACTATTAAAAAGGTAAATTAGCGGGGATTACCAAGGGAAACAGAAGATTGATTGAATCAAAAACATATCCATGAACTTCCTTGATGTGCCCCAACAAGAATCGCCAAAAACTGACAAGAATTGCTCTCCGAATTGCCAAAAACCAAGTTAAAATGTTGGAGATGCATGTTGTTTTTCGTCTTTTTAAAATACTGATGCAGCAACTAAAATAACCTTTGTGAATAAGGAGGCCTTTCTAGCAAATGTGGAGATCAACAAAGTTGACCCTCCGCGAACGTGATGCGAGGTTCGCAAATGCAATGGTCTATGAAGTCGTACCTTCGCGAACGCTGCAGTCTACCTGTGAATGTGAAGGCAGGACGGGCAACCTTCTGTGATCACGGTGAGAGCCACGTGAATGCGGATGTCCGAGATCCTTGAAACATGAACGTGGCAAAGGGTCTGCACCAACAACATTGCATCAACAATAAGACAAGGCAAGGAATTTCTCTGTTGGGGTCCGAAAGTCATTCGTAACCCTGTAGATTTCAAACCAAATATTCTACTAGGATGCAAACAACATTCCTGACTCAATGGAATCAATGAAACCACTAGCTGAGGTCGGCTCGTCAAATTGTTTGCCAAAGTCAACAATTTCAAAGAAAGACGATACAAAATGCTAAATAACACAAAATCACCTCGACTACCTTGGGAGCCGAACCAAATGTTATTCTAGACCAAACTTGGCACTTCAGAGCTAACCGCGCTAATGGAATTCAATTCCAAGTACGTTTACTAAGAAAATTGAGCAAAGTCATACTTTGAAGAAACCTTAAAGGCTCAAACGCCCAATCGCACCAACTCTACATGGAAGCGTCAATACCAAAACTGATCATCACACTCTACCAAAATAATCTTTTCGAAGTTGATGGAACAGACTAAATTCCGATGCGGCATTAGAATCTCTGGATATTGACTAAAGTCAACTATTTCAAGCTTAAAGCTTCCAAAACATAGCACAAAACTCAACCAAACAACTAGGGAAGTGTGCCACCCAACCCAACTCCACATAAAAGTTATAAGAAAGCTCTAGGAAGGGGTAAAATAGAAAAAATACACATAAGACACAGAAATGACCTCGAGGGTCATTACATACAAATATTAGAGATATTATTAATGGTCTTATATGATTTAAAATATGTTAATTATGAATACTATATAATATAAACAATCAAAAAGTTAAAAATATAAAGAATGATTAGTAGTTCTTCAAATTTGGAGAACTACTATTTATCTCTTTATAAATGGAGAATAGAGAGTAGGATAAAAGGTGGTTGGAGAGCCCATTCTTGATTTCTTTCACGACCCAAAATGGGTCATGAATGGCACCCACACTTAACCTCCTAGGTGGGTGAACCAACGAATCCAAACCCCAACTTATATTAATTATTCAACTGACCAAATACAACAATAATGCGGAAGCTCAAATCCTATTAATGTAAGAAGCAAAAACTTACTAGAGTCTATTACATGTCATACCTAAAACCTGAAAGTCATCACATCAAGGACATCTAATCCCCAAATACTAAGTCTGAGAGCATCAACGAAACATAAAAAATGAATAAAGTAGTGTGTGTCTAAAAACTAAGGACATTATGCCATGACCAAGAGAATGCAACACAAGCTAGAGGGAATATCTCACCCAAAAATCTGATGTGCTGAGCTGAGGGTGAGTCGATGTCATAGGGGGCGAGTCGAAGTCATTGGTACACTTGCAGCATTCCCCAAATGAAAATGAAGAAAACACAAGTAGGGGTCAGTACAGGGCAATATGTACTTAGTAGATATCATCGGCCTACTCAAAATAGAAATGAATATGCATGAAGTAATAACATGAAATCAACTATAGCACCTAGCAGGTGGCAATCAAAAAATAACATGAACAAGTGACAACAGTAATGAAGAAAGTACGTAATTAGTCACAATATCAAGAACACACATGAGGACTCACGCCTCCACATCACCCTCTTTTGGGGAATGGGTTCTTTGAGATTGAGTACATTAAGTTATTTTATTATGTTTTCCTTTAATGTTACTGTGCCGAAACGTGATACCCAATCCAATAATACCGTGCTGGCTCGTGGCACCGATCCAATAATATCGTGTCAACTCATGGTACCCGATCCAATAACAAAGTTTATTCATCATTCTTTTCATCACTATCCACTTCATTAACAATATTTAACCAAGCCTTATTTATTCAAGGCATCACTTTAATAAAATTAGTTCAAGATTATGGATTTCACGGTCTTGGGATTACAGACCAATCGCAACAACACATGAATCATTCAGCAATACAATATGACTCAATGACTATCAATCACTATTAAGAGTCTCTCTATCACAAAGAATAAACCATAACCTACCTCTACAAATGAACATAAGTAAAGCAAGCTAATTCCCCAATGCTTTTCGTTTCCTCAATGCCTCAAAAATATTTCTAATCTATGAAGTATACAATATTCATAAGTAAACGAGTCTATACACACCCATGTTACTAAATATGTAGACTTGACTCAAAAACCCACTCAAATATATAATCAATTTTCTAAATCTTGATACCAACTAATATATCAAATTTCATATTTCATAAATTTGAAGCCTAGGGTTTACTCACAATTCCTCCAAATAACCTAACTTTAATGGAATTCATATAATACGATACACCTAATATTTAATTACATATCTTAATATATCAAAATTTACTTTATAATACGATAAAAAAATAATAATGTTTAAAATTGAAGACACTGGTTACGAAACCAGTGGCAACAACCATGGGCGTAGATGAAATTTTTCCCTACCCTTTTAAAATTTATCACTTTCATTAGCAATTATTGGGCATCATTACCCAATGAATTGCTATGACCTTAAGTCCACCAACAAAGTTACAACTTTCACTCTTTTTACTAGTTTGATATGCACTCTAAATTTTCGTCATCCATTAAACTACCGTCAACATTATAATAACAACAATAATAAATATGTGACCTCTACCCTAAAAATGCATAGGTTGAATATTTTACCCGATGCAGTTTTGCCGCTCTTTGTCGTCTACAGGTAAGCCCTCTTCTCAATTTATTTTTAATTACTTAGGGCAATAATTATGAATTAATGAATAAATAAATATTAAATCCCACGAATTTGTTCCTACACAAGGGCCATGGGGTAAGAGTATTAAATAAATTATGGAATTGTTCCATTAACCACAAACTAATAAAAAATATTTTTTTAATAAAATTACATCAATTAAATAATCATAGTAAAATGAATAGTTAAAAATTCCTATTTAAAATTTACGGGAAGGTTTATTTATGAAAGAAATGGGTCTATTGTTAAAAATGACCTAACGGGTCGTTACATCAGATACCAATTTACCTATCGTTCGTCCTCGAATGGTCAAAAGAAAGTGAGGGTAAAAAGGGTACTTGAATCGAGAAAAAAGTGTGGATATCTTCTGTGCATATCATTCTCATTCTCCCAAGTGGACTCCTTAACCGGACGATTCTTCCACTGGACCTTCACAGATGCAATCTCCTTATACCTCAACAGGCAGACCTCCCTATCTAGGATAGCTACAGGCTCCTCCTCATAAGATAGATTCTCATCAAGAAGGATCGAATCCTAACTAATAATGTATTTCCCATCACAATGATATTTCTTCAGCATAGACACATGAAATACATGGTGCCCTCTTATCATCCTTGGAGGCAAATCCAATCCATAGGCCACCTTCCCTACACACTTAAGAACCTCAAATGGCCCAATATACCTCGAACAAAGCTTACCTAGCTTACCAAATCTCATCACACCCTTCATAGGTGAAACCTTCAGTAATACTTGCTCTCCTTCCTTAAACTCAGAGTCCCTGACCTTGCAGTCTACATACTACCTCTGCCTGCTCTGAGCTACTACAAGCTTATCCTGAATGTATTTCACCTTCTCCAAGGATTCCCTTAAAAGATCACTACACCAAGGTCTCACCTCAATGCATCAACCAACCAATGAGAGACCTACATCTCATTCCATACAATGCCTTAAATGAGGTCAAAACAATACTCGAGTGATAATTATTATTGTGTGAACACTCTGTAAAGGGTAAAAATTGATCCCAATGTCACGACCCAATTTCTCAGGTCATGATTGCACCTACATGCCCCACCAGTAAGTAAGCCTAACCCTTAGCCTAGAGCTATAAGCAATGGACAGTTAGTAGCTTAGAACAAAGTAGAGAAAGGATAATCAACAAAATTATACAGGAACCATTCCAAGATGTAAGAACTTAGAACAAAGTAGAGAAAGGATAATCAATAAAATATACAGGAACTTTCCCAAGACTTGGCATTAGTTAGTAGTTGAGCATCTAATAAAAAATAAGGGTACAAGGCTTTCACAAAAACAAGACAAGTATAGGTTGCCTCTGAATACAATATAAAGACTAATCCTACACAAAACAGATGGTCACCGATAGCTCCAGACGCCATGAGCTCATCCTAATCTCTGAAACTCCAAGTTGCTCGGCACGACTCCAAATCAACGGCGATAACTCAACTACAATCTGCACGGGGTAGAAGTGTAGTATGAGTAACAAAAATTGTACTCAGTAGGCAATGGATGACTAAGCTCAAAAGAAAACACAAGCATAAAAAACAAGTAATAAGGAAAGCATAAGAAAAAAAACTAAATACGAGATACTAAAGTAGATAGGAAATAAAGAATAGAAACATAAAATAAGGGGTAAGAGGTCGAATCAAGGATGTACTTAGATCGCAAGCCAACAACCTAATCGCAAGAAACTAAGATACCAAGTCAACTACCCAGTGTCAAGAGGACCCACAACTAGAATTCTAAAGTCAAAACGTTTTAGGTAACAATAAAACAATAGTATAGAATAGAATATAGTGAAACAATAACCTAACCAAATCCCTCTAAGCTCGAAAGGTACAAACAGAAAACATAACCTAACTGGCCCCATAAATCGGAGGGTACAAACAACTAACAAGTATACTAGTGATAGGAAATGCATATGAATGCAGGGTGAGCAACACAACCATCAATGACCATCTGAAACCATAACTATAGGACTGAAGTCAACTCCCAGCCCAGCTAGCAAAAATGACAAGTCAATCCAGGCCGCCCAGCTAGTCAGCCACTCCAAGAGGCATAAGCTGCCCTGCTAGTAAGATTGACCCAGGGGAGTGTCGACTCGAAAGAGGATCTTAAGAATTAAGGCCACCTAGCCATCCAGTCCACTCCCAGGGGCGTAAGCCACCCAGCGAGCAAAAGTTACCCGGGGTGTAAGTAAAACAAAAAGCATACAAGAAAAGTGTCGATGTGCCGACTAGTCAAGTGAAAAATGAGCACATCCCATATGCCTCTAATATCTCAAGTAGGAAAGGAGCACGTCCTTGACGTCTCGTAACATAAAAATTTAGTAAATCAAGAGATCTAGGTAGGACGTCTCCCATTAAAATAAATTTAGAATAAAAATAGAGTAATATAGTATCTCATCATGAATGATAAATATGCCAATGCATTGGCTGGGATCGTACCACAAAATCCATGAAAATAAGCAAACAATGCAATGCATGCCATCACCAGCATTCAAACAAGACACTTAAAATCAAATAATTATACACCCAATGAAACCACCCTACAAAAGCAGAGAGTACTGACTTGGGATCCAACAGGTCCTCGCACACAGCCTTAGGCCTAACAATATAATCATAAGCTCAATAAGAATACAACATGTCCATCCCTAATCAACAAGCAAAGGGATCAAGAAGATATTTCAAATTAATAATGGGGGAGCAAACTCAAGGGACGACGCTTTACCCCAATCACACTGCTCCAGTCCCAGACTTAGCACAGCTAGAACCAACCCACGGCTATGACGAGCCACCAAGGTCACTAGCATCATTACAAGGAGAGCGACCAAAAACAAGCCCTAAAGGGAGAAAGCTATAACTACGAGGTGCTAAAACAGAACCTAAAGCATCTACTGTCCAGCCTAGTCTGAGGAAACCACAAACCAATCCTAACGAGGATAAGCAAGATCATCTACACCACAAGTGAAGGCATAGTCTAGACAAAGGATCCCAGTATCCACAATAAGCACAAGGCTCCAACGAAATCAGGAAAGGATGGAATAACAAAAGGAAAGCTAAATTTCAGAAAATACCATCCTAAAGTACATGAAATCTATACTAGGCATTATCTAAGAAGCTCAATCAAGAAAGTAGACCGAAGCATACCTCAAAGCCAAACACGAGTGCTCTGAATCCACCATACAAGAGCTATCCGCAGTTGAAATGCTTTAGAACACCGCCAAACTATCAAATTATCACTCACAACATCAATACGGATAATTTGACAATAGAATTGCATTAATTTGAAATGGACCCAGAATTGAGTCAAAACAAGAAAGTGGTACCAGCACGGGGAATTCCTAAATTGACTCTATCAAAAGGTCCTAAACTAAGCACAATTCGAGATCCAAAAATAGCCACAACAACAACATGAAAAATTAACAAGAAAACCAAGCAAAGACAGCATCTTTGAGCTCAAATTCACCTCAAATGAAGGTTTCTCAACATCTTCTAATTACATACCCACGTAGCCACTATCTCAACGATCACACAGGACTTCGAATCACTCAAATCAGAGCTCAGATGAGGTAGAAATTGCAATTTGAAAATGAGGGCTGAAAGCTTAAATTTCAGGATATAAATACCCGAAACTGGTCGCTAAAAGCTGATTCTGGTCACCACAAATACTAAATTATTGTAGCTAAAGGTCTACACAAGATATTAGCACTTCAGCTAGCTTGCTCAAACTCCGATGTCTCTGACAGGGTGTCTAGGATTAGTTCAGAACCTCAGGCGCGCAAATGAAATACGCTACTCCATCGAATTGAGCATTCAGGATTGAACAGAACCATCGAAACTTCAATCCGAGGTCGTTTCGATGAAAAGTGGGTCTCACACCCAAGTTCCATTTTAAACTAAAAACCACAACAATACTCAAAATAAGATCAGAAGCCTAGGGAACCTCAAGAAAGGTCGTTGTAGACCAAACTCGACATTCTAGAGCTAACCGCACTGACAGAATTCTCATCTGAGCACGTTTACAAAGAGTGTTGACCTAAGTCAACCTTTGGCTTAAGCTTCAAAGTTAAAATGCCTAACGACACAAACTCACACCAGAAGTCTCGAGGCCCGAACCAACCATGACCCTAGCCTAAAATTTACACTTGCGGAGCTGATGAAACTGTCAAAATTGCATTCTGAGGCCGTCTTCCTGAACTGTGGACTGTAGTCAACCATTCAAGTTTTAAAGGCTCCAAAATACAAAAACTTGCACAAATCCAAATGAACGACCCAGCGACCAAACTATCAGTCCTGAACGGTTATCAAATACTTAATGTTGCTATAGGAAAGCTTTAAACGCTGAAAATATAAAAAAACTAAGAAAATGACTTGGAGGGTCATTACAATATCCACTACAAAACGGACATTCATCCACGAAAGTAGAAGGATAAACACAGCCTAATGGCATAAAAAGACAAGGAAACTAAGTTTGCATGCTCCGCAAGACCCTCAGACAACCTCTCGGATCGAACAATGCGATCATAGAATTCAGGCTAAGAGGAAAATCCTCAAATTCACTTCAAAACTTAAAAAACTCCTCCAAATCCATGTTGGTCTCCAACTCTTACCTAACTGAACTGAACTTTCTTAAAAGCACTAGATTCAGCTGAAAAGATAAACACCACACTAAAACAACAAAATTGAGCAAATGTAGGACCATGGCAGATGCAACCGAACTCCCCAAATTGAAAACTCACCTTATGCTCCACATCTACTATTTTCTAACCAACAAGAGCGTTCTACCGGTCCTTAGCTATCCTGAACATCTCTTGTACCAATTGAAATCTTCTTACAAGCCCACATAATATCAACCTCGGAAGAACAACAGGCTTTTCCTGAACATCGAGGAACAACATCTACCAAGACAAGGAACTCAGCCTAGGGTAAAAACCTAAAATCCATTTCTAACCCTCGAAACCAACAAACCCATCTGAAACACAACCTTCTAAATCTAACCACACAAATCCAAAGGACGACTATCCTGCAAACGACAAGGTATCACTGAGCCCCGCTCCAGTGAACTACTCCACCAAAAGAAATTTTGAAACACAGACACCACAAGCCCACAAACTGCTCTGCCACCGCAAATCTAAGCTAAACACCTTATCTTAAGGGAAACAAGTTGGCAGGCGATGAATCAACACAGTCAACTGGCTGGTTGTAAGGGTACCAACCCTATCACAAACCACACAAGCTACTTAGCATTACACAAGTAAACCACGCATCCTAAACTATAGCTAACTCATAAATCCCATGAATTACAATGACCCCATCCTGAAAATGAATCTTCTTAGCAAGTTTCAATTTCTCAATAGGGCTAAGGCCTGAAATCACCAATGAACACTACTTTTCAAACTCTAAATCATACACTGGTGTCGAGGGCTATCAACAAAACAATAAAGAACCAACACAACAAGTAGTCCATGCACAACAAGGGATCAAACCTCCACCTTCCAGCTAGCCATAAACCAACCTCCAAGACCAAAAGAATCAGATGAATCAGAAATACTGAACAGGCGAAAAGACAACTCCACATTCGAGAAAAGTCTATGCAAAAAGAAGAAAGCAACAAAAAAGGACTACTACAACTAAATAAGGCTAACTATCCGACACACAACTCCGAGAATTAGCAATCTCCCAACTACTACTCAAAAGGGATGGCTCACAACTAAGCCAACTAGTCACTACAACATACCAAACTCAAATCGAGCAAAGCTGGTCTAGCCACATATCAAACAAGGATCGACATCTAGTAAAAGCACACAACAAGGGTGGCAAAAAGAGAAACCAGCAATCCCAAGGCCACAGACACAAAAAGGACTATCATGGCAAAGGCACGGGGATTACTCAACAACTACACCCAAATCAAAGCATCACAGCCTAGTCGATCCACTATAGAAAGAAATCAATTACAGGGGCAAAACATATACACAATCCTCAAATCAAACTTCCGGAACAAGCCAGGGATAGATAACTAGCCAAATAAATCTGAATGGGCATAAAAACACAAAATCACACAAAATAAAAATCAAAGGGATTAACCACAAAATCTCATTCAAAGAAGGGATACCTGAAACCTCGACCTCTAATCGGCCTCCAGAAGCATAGAACAGATCTTGTCCGACTTCCACCAAAACACCTGATGTAGTAATTGTAACACTGAAGGCACCACCTCTAACCAAAAGAGTCGATAACCTATAAGACTAATCTAGATGAATACCTGTCATCATGGTCCCGTGCTGGGGACAAGTTGTAGGCTGATGAACAAGCTCACTACAGGTACAACTAAGTCCGACAACCCTAGTCTGGGGACTATCAGATGTCTGCAATACTAAGAAAAGCAACTCCTACCTGGGGCACTCTCTAGGCCAGTGGACAAACTTTAAACAATCATAGCAAACTATATAGAATGAAGCTCGGCGTGAAGAATGCAGTGATCTACCCTTTCTACCTCTGCCTGACTCAGAACCACCCGTAGCAACTACATTGGGGTCTAGTGACAATCGCTAACATAGTGTCCTATCTTGGCACACCCATAGTAACCGTTACCGAGAGAAACTTCCTGCAAAGACCCAACTGGAGTAACATGAGACCCAACACTCGAAGGTCTAGAATGAAAACATGAGAAGTTTAGCTAAAACTCTACCTGCAGCCAACAGCACGACCTACCTCAGAACCCCATGGAACCTCAAATGCTACCTCCATAGGTCTAATAGGTCAAAAAGAATGATGTCCCTCACTGAATTGATACTCACATCAAAGTGGAATTTTTTCACCATTGTACAGATTGCAAAGCCTCTTACCACCACCACTTTAAGTCTCAAGGCATGCCTGCTCCACAGCCCTCACATGACTCACAACCAAGGTAGAGGTAGACCCTGGTGATATTAGATGTTTCGATACTAACTTGAGTGGCAAAGCCAACCATCCGATCAACCCCTAACTCAACTCCCGATCTGAAGGAAAAAATGTGGGGTTTGCCTAGCCCACTCTAGAAATCCCAACACATAGCCAGCAATGAAGGATTAACCCTACTGGGACTAGTCAACCCCACTCTGCTATGAGGAGCACTCACTTCACCAAGAACTGTACCTATCTTAGGTGTACCCTCGGAGGAGCTCCGACCTCCTAACACTAAATATTGAGAAATTGAGGTAGCCAAAGACCCTGCCAATGCCTGGGCTCTCCCCTGACTCTCTCAATTCTCAGAAATTCCTTCGACCTCAAGGTCTATACCCGACTGAGTCCTCCTAGCCCGTTCATGTGCTGAAACTTTAATGGAATGTGATGATGCTCCGCCCACGTCGATAGAATTCTTCGTACTATCCACCAAGGAGAGAGTAGATTCCAAAGAAGCAGTTTTAGAGGTTACTAAAAGCAAAAATACACAATAAGAGTCAAAAATAAAATTTCCTAAGAATTCCCTATAGCCTCCCGAAGAAAGGATATAGACGTCTCCGGACTGATCTGCAGGGCTCTACTAGGCATTTACTCTCATACCAACGATGTTGGTCAACCAGGCTCTGATACTAAACTGTCGCGACTAGATTTCAATGGTCATGATGGAACTTACTATGCCCCACCAATAGGTAAGCCTAACTCTAAACCCAGAACCATAAGCAATGGACTACCAAGCGGAAGCCAACAACAATAAGTAAGAGCTTAGAACAAAGTAGAGAAAGGATAATCTACAAAACTATACAGGAACTATCCCAAGACCTGGCATCAGTTAGTAGTTGAGCATCTAATCCAAAATAGGAGTACGAGGTTCACACAAAAATAAGACAATTATAGGCTGTGTCTAAATACAATATAAAGACTAACCCTACCCAAAATAGATGGAAACCGGTAGCTCCAGATGCCAGGAGCTTACCCTAATCTCTAAAACCTCAAGCTTCTCCACATGACTCCAAATCAATGACAATAAGTCAATTGCAATCTGCAGAGGGAAAAGTGTAGTATGAGTACTAAAAGTGATACTCAGTAGGAAACAGCCGACTTAGCATAAAAGACAACACAAGCATAAAAAACAAGTAATAAGGAAAGCATAACATAAGTAACTAAACATGAGATACTACAGTAGACTTGAAATAAAGAATGGAAACAAGAAACAAAGGGTAAGAAGTTTTGTCAAGGATATACCTGGATCACAAGTCAACAACCTAATCGCAAGCAACTAAGATACTAAATAAAATACCCAGTGTCAGGAGGACCCACAACTATAATTATAAAGTCAAAACCTACTAAATAACAATAAAACAATAGTAGAGATTAGAATATAGTCAAACAATAGCCTAACTGAACACCCATAAGCCTGGAAGGTAAAAATAGCAAATATAACCCAACCTTCCACCAAAGACCGAAGGGTACAAACAACAAACAAGTATACTAGCTAGTGATAGGCAATACATATAACTCTAGTGACCATCCAAAACCATAACCATAGGACTCCAATGAACTCCCAACCTAGCTAGGAAGAGTGATAAATCAATCCAGACCACCCAGCCAGTCAATCCACTCCCAGGGGCATAAGTCACCCTGCTAGCAAAAGTGACCCGGGGGTGTGTCGACTCCAAAGAGTATATCAGGTATATAGGCCACCCAACCAGCCAATCCACTCAAAGAGATGTATGCCAGCTAGCTAGAAAGAGTTACCCTAGGCATAAGTAAAACCAAAAGCATGAAAGAAGGGGCATCGATGTGCCGGGTAGTCAAGTTAAAACTGAGCACATCCCAGATGCCTCTAATATCTCAAGTAGGAAAGAAGTACGTCCTTGACGCCTCATAATCTAAAAATTTAGTGAATCAAGTGATCCAAGTGGTACGTCTCCCATTAAAACTAGTTTAGAATAAAAACTGAGTAAAGCAGTATCTCATCGTGAATGATAAATATGCCAATGCATAGGTTTTGATCGTACCAAAGCAACTGTTAAAATGAGCAAACAAGGAAATGCATGCCATCACCATCATTCAAAATCAAATAATTATATAGCCATTGAAACCACCCTACAAAAGCAGAGAGTTCTAACTGGGGATCCAAGTGGTCCTCGTACACGACCTTAGGAGCAGGAACATAAACATAAGCTCAATAAGGATACAACATGCCCATTTCTAATCAACAAGCAAAGGGATGAAAAAGAGATTTCAAATCAATAAAGGGGTAGCAAAACATCAAAAACTCCTTAAAATCCATGTTGATCTCCAACTCTTACTCAACTTAACTGAACTTTCCTTAAAGCACCAGATTCATCTGAAAAGACATACACCACACCAAAATAATAGAATTGTGCAAACGCAAGACCATGGCAGATGCAACCTAACTCCCCAAATCAAAAGCTCACCTTATACTCCACATCTACTATATTGAAACCACCAAGAGCGTTCTATTGGTCCTTAGCTATCCTTAACATCTCCTGCACCAATTGAAACCTTGCAATAACCACACAAACCATCAACCTCGGAAGAACAATAGGCTTCTCCTGAACATCGAGGAAAGACATCTACCAAAATAAGGAACTCAACCTAGGGTAAAACCCAAAAATCTATTCCGAATCCTCTAAACTAACAAACCCATCTGAAACACAACCTTCCAAATCAAACCACACTAATCCAAAGGATGATCATTGTGTGAATGACAAGGGAGCACTGAGCCCTACTCCAGTGACATACTCCACCAAAGAAATTTTTGAAACACTGACACTACAAGCCCACAAACTGCTCTACCACCACAATATTAGCCAAACACCCTATCCTAAGGGAAACCAAGCTGGCAGGCAGCGTATCAACATAGTCAACTGGCTGGTAGTGGCCCAAGGGCACCAACCCTATCACGAACTATGCAAGCTACCAAGCATGACAAAAGAAAACCACGCATCCTAAACTAGAGCTAACTGATAAATCCAATGAATTACCAAGACCTCATCTGAAGATGAATCTTCTTAGAAAGTTTCAATTTCCCAAGAGGGCTAAGGCCTAAAATAACCAATGAACAGCACCCTTCTACCTCTAAATCATACACCGGCCTCGAGTGGTACCAACACAACAAAAAAGAATCAACACAACAGCTAGTCAAAGCACAATGACGGATCACAGCTCCACTTTCCCGCTAGCCATAAACAAACCTCCAAGACCACATGAAGCGGAGGAATCCAAAAGACTGAATGAGCGAAAACATAACTCCACATCTGAGTCAAACTTACCCAATGTCCTTGGATGACCAACCACAAAGTTCATTGCAATTATTTCCCACTTCAATTTAGGAATGAGCATTCTCAGAAGTGTCCCTCCAGGCCTCTGGGGTTCATACTTTATATACTGACAATTCAAACATTCGGCAACAAAATCAACAATGTCACACTTCATTCTACTCCACCAATAATGTTATTTCAAATCATGATACATCTTGGTTGCACTAGGATGTATAGAATACCTCAAACTATGGGACTCTAAAAGAATAATCTGAGTCAAATCATCAACACGGGGTACACATACCCGCCCCTTAATCCTCAAGAGTCAAGATACCTTCCTCATCAATCACAGCCTCCTTAGACTCTCCTCACAAGAACATATAACGAAATTGGCTCAACTTCTCATCATCAATCTACTTTTCTTTAAAATTGTCAAGGAAAGAAGATCTTGCCTCCACACAAGCCAAGAATTCTCCTTTCTACTTTATTCTATCCTCATAAAGTCATTAGCCAGATTTTGAACCTCTCTAGCCAATGAGCATCTCGAATCCTACAAATTGGCTAAACTCCCCATGCTTCCTTCTTTTCTACTCAGGACATGAGCCATAATATTAGCTTTTCTCGGGTGATAAAGAATAGTAACATCATAGTCTTTCAACAACTCCATCCACCTCTTCTGCGTCAAATTCAAGTCTTTCTGAGTGAATGCGTATTGCAAACTGCGTTGATCTGTATAAACTTCATACTTGACCCCATATAGATAATGCCTCCACTGCTTCAATGCAAATATAAATTCCAGCGAACTCCTAATAATAGTGGGGTAGTTACGTTCATGCACATTCAATTTCCTTGAAGCATATGCAATTACATTCATCTATTGCATTAGCACTACACTTAAACAGGAATAAGATATATCACAATAAATAATGAAATTCTTATTTTCCACGGGCAAGATAAGAATCAGTGCAGTAATCAGCATGGTCTTGAGTTTTAGAAAACTATCTTCACACTCATCCGACCATACAAGTGGAACATTCTACTTAGTCAAATTAGTCATATGGGGAGCAATGGAAGAAAATCGCTTTACAAACCAATCGTAGTAACTAGATAAACCAACAAAACTCCTTACCTCGGAAACATTAGTGGGCCTTGCCCAACTCTATACCAATTCAATCTTCTGGGAATCCACCATCACTCCATCCTTAGAAACCACATTCTCCAAGAAGGACAGTGAATCGAGCAAGAACTCACACTTGAAGAATTTGGCATAAAGCCTCTTCTCCCTTAACAATTCTAGTACAATTCTCAAATGTTTTTCATGTTCTTTTTTGTTCTTTGAGTAGATCAGTATATCATCAATAAATACAATAACAATGTGATCCAAATATAGCTTAAAAATTATTTTCACTAGGCTCATAAAAGTAGTAGGGCCATTCGTAAGCCCAAAAGACATTATTAAGAACTCATAATGTTCATACCTTGTTTGAAAAACAGTCTTTGGCACATCTGTTCCCCTTATTTTCAGTTGATGATAACCAGACCTTAAATTGATTTTAGAGAAAACACAAGCACCCTGTAGCATATCGAACAAGTAATCAATGCGAGGAATGAGGTACTTGTTCTCATTAGTCACCTTATTTAGATGTTTGTAGTCTATGCACATCCAAAAACTACCATTCTTCTTCTTCACAAATAAAACTGGAGCACACCAAGGAGAGACACTCGATTTAATAAAACCTTTACCTAAAACCCCTGAAGTTGGGCCTTCAACTCCCTAGACTCAGCCGGGGTCATTCTATAAGGTGGAATACGAATGGGGCTAAGGCATGCCGACCTACGGGCAGTAGGTTCACCTGCCAACCGTAGGTCATATGGTAAGTGGGGTCGTTGGTGAATCTTTGAAGAAGGGTCATTTGGTCTTTTCTCCTAATGGCCTATTCACTAAGCTAAGTCGGTTATTAACATTCCCTAACACTAATTAAAGCCTTTTAATCCAAAAATCTACCCTTTCCAATCACTTTACAAGATTTCCTCATATTCTTCTACCTCAAATATTTCTCTCTCTATAAGTTAGAAGAAGAAGAAGAGAACAAGCTAGGGTTCAAGAAATCAAGCTTTTCTCCATTATATTCTTAAGGAATCAAGACCCTATGGTTTGATAGTGTTCATCCATGGAGCCTTTTCCTCCATGGAATCCCTAAAACCTCAAATTTTCAAACTATCAAATCCCTAATTTGATTTAAGGGTTTTCTTCTATGATGTGGGTTCCTTCAATTATGATCAAATTACTTTCAATTATGGTTTTCTAAGTATGAATTGAGTTGAATTACATGTTTTAAGATGAATCCCCATGAACCCACATGAATTCCCCTTATTTTGATATTTATGCATTGATGATGTGTTGAATTATGAAGAAGATAGAATTTATGAAGTTTATGTGAACTCATGCATGTTTTTATGATTTTAAAAGCTATGCTTCATGATGAAATTGATGAATGATTAAAAATGGGTTTTATGAAGTATGCAAGTTCAATTACGGAAATTACGATGATTTATGAATTGCTTTAAGATTGAAGCTTAATTGAAGATGTTGTTGAATTGTGAAACGTTTTCTCACTTGTAAAGGATTCATAACATGTTGAATGATTTTCTCAACTAAAGTTAAATCAAACGTTTAAGGAGCTATTCTAATGACATAAGCTTGGACTATGTCCATGGAATATGAAACGTCTATACACATGATTTAGCTTGGAATGGTGTTCCTTGATGTACCTTTCCATGGATTAAAAATATAATCAAGGACTATTCCGTGGGATTTAAGCTTAGCACCGAGTGGATAATAGGAGATCCCTCATGTGCCATACCTATGTGCCCCCATAGGATGTCTTAAATAGACCTTTCATTAGCTAGTGGATCCACGTAAGTTAGATGTTATGGGTTCTACCTTGGCAAGTAGGATGAACCTTCCGATGTAGGGATTATGTCGGATTCCATGTTGATAGCTCACATAGTCTTAAATGTCGATGAAAATTAACTTCCCACAAGAATGAACTAAAGTGCTTTTATGATGTTCCACAAGTGAAGTAAAGATGTTTAGTTTGCTTTGACTATGGTTTATGTTTCGTGCTTTCTAACATTTATCATGTTTTACCTTGGTTATTGCATGTCATGAAAATGTCCGTTTTAACATGTTTTAAAGGATTTTGTGCATTGCTATCATACTTGGTACTTGATTGTACTAGTGCATACTCTTACCTACATTGACTTGTTGATGTAGGGTCTGGCGATTCTCCATCTATTCATGGCTAGAGCATAGTAGAAGGATTGTTGAAGACTTGGTGAGTCCTCATCCATTCGAGGACATAGCCTAGTTGTTATTTGTTTTATGTTTAGTTCATTTTGGCATTGTATTGGGTTACGTCCCAAACTTTATTTCTCATTCTTATGATAGATTGGCTTTGAGACATGAGATGTAGACTTCCGCTATTTTTCTTAAAAGCTTTGATATGATATTGTTTTTTAACTCTTAAATCTCTATGCTCTTGTATGTATGTATGCTAAGTGGTTGTATGAGGCCTTTCGGGGTCTTGTACGCCATGTCACATCTATGGGGTACCTTGGGTCGTGACAAACTTGGTATTCAGAGCACAAGGTTTTAGGAAAGATCCTAGGATGTCTCATAAGCCGCGTTGAGTAGAGTCTTGTTTATGAGTGTGAAGCGCACCACATTTATGAATGAACTGCTACAAGACATTTAAGAAACTTCACTTCTTTCAATACTCTTAAGTCGTGCCATAGAGTTTAACTCTATATATCTCTCCTAATTCCTATCATGTGCGTTTCAGGATATGGCTACCCAAAGAGCTCATGCTAGAAGAAATGCAGGATAGAATAGGGAACAACAAGCTCCTCCTCGAGCTCTTCAAGTTCCGATCGACCCTTTGGCCGAACAAGTGACCAATGCGGAATTTAGGGCTATTTTTCAAGTGTTGGCTCAAGCCAATTGAGAGGTTGTGGCTCCTTGAACCCAAATGTGGGTTCGGTGGCATCAAGGGTGAGGGATTTCACAAGAATGAACCCTCAAAAACTTTATGGATCTAAGGTGGAGGAAGATCCTAAAGAGTTCATTGATGAAATGTATAAAGTGCTAATAATCATGGGTGTGACACCGAAACAAAAGGCAGAATTAGCTTATCAACATAAGGGTGTTGCTCAAGTTTGGTTCAATCAATGGAAGAGTCAGAGCACGGATGATGCGGGTCCTCTTGATTGGGAGAAATTCAAGGTTGCTTTTCTGGATAGGTTCTTTCCCCTTGAAATGAGGGAGGCAAGGGTGCTTGAGTTTATCAACCTTCATCAAGGAAACATGAGTGTGAAAGAGTATGCTTTGAAGTTCACACAATTGTCTCGATATGCTCCTTCTATGGTTACTGATCCTAGGGCAAGAATGAGTAAGTTAGTTTCGGGTGTGTCCGAAATGGTGGTCAAAGAATGTGGTACCACTATGCTTATCCATGATATGGATATTTATCGTCTTATGGTGCATGCTCAACAAATAGAAGAGGAAAAGCTTAAAGAAAGGTCTAGAGAGGCAAAGAGGGCTATGACCGGTGATAGTAATTTCTTACATTCAAGGTCCGATGGACATGGTCAATCTAGATTTCTACAAAGGTCTTCCATTCAAGGTTCCTCCCATGCTCCTCCTAAGTTCAACAAAGATATGGTGCCTAACCCTAAGCCTCAAGGAGGAAATGGTGGTGGATTTTCATCGGCTACTTGTGCTAGGTGTGCGAAGAAACATGAGGGCAAGTGCTTAGCCGGTACGGATGGTTGCTTCGTATGTGGTAAAAGTTGTCATAAGATAAAGGATTGTCCATCTCTCATGGCTAAGTGAAGAGAAGGTAAGCAAGCTCCACCTAGTGGTTCGGGTTCAAATACTCCCAAGCAAAACCGATTATATGCACTTCAAGCTCGCCATGAGCAAGAGGGTTCTCCCGATGTGGTTACCGATATGTTAAAAGTATTTCACTTTGATGTTTATGCCTGGCTTGATCCCGGTGCTACTTTGTCTTTTGTGATGCCATATGTGGCTATGAGGTTTGATGTTGTTCCGAATGTGTTGTTAGATCCTTTTCATGTCTCTACTTCAATTGGTGAATCCATTGTGGCTAGGAGAACCTATAGAAATTGTCCCATGTCCTTATCCCATAGAGTCACTCATGTTGATCTTGTAGAGCTTGACATGCTAGATTTTGATATTATTCTTGGGATGGATTGGTTGCATTCTTGTTATGCTTCTATTGATTGTAAGACCCAGATGGTCAAATTTCAATTCCCAAATGAGTCTATCCTAGAGTTGAAAGGGAGAGATTCCATGCCTAAAGGTCAATTTGTTTCATGTCTTAAAGCTAGGAAGATGATTTCTAAGGGTTGCATATACCATCTTCTTAGGGTGAGGGATGTGGATTCTGAAACCCCTACTCTTGAGTTGGTCTCCGTTGTTAATGAGTTTTCGGAAGTGTTTCCCGATGATTTACCCGGTATTCCACCCAAAATAAAAATAGACTTTGGTATTGACCTTTTCCCAGATACGCGACCTATCTCTATTCCTCCTTATCGAATGGCTCAGGCGTAACTTAAGGAACTAAAAGTGCAATTGAAAGACTTGTTGGATAAGGGCTTCATCAAACCACGTATTGCTCCATGGGGTCCTCCGGTCTTGTTATTGAGGAAGAAAGATGGTTCACTTTGTATGTGTTATGACTACCGCGAATTGAACAAGGTTACCATTAAGAATAAGTATCCTCTTCAAATAATAGATGACTTGTTTTATCAACTTCAAGGGACTAGTTACTTCTCTAAGATCGACCTTCATTCGGGTTATCACAAATTGAGGGTGAAAGAAGATGATATTCCGAAAATGGCTTTCCGGACTAGGTATGGCCACTATCAATTCCTAGTGATGTCGTTTGGGTTGAAAACTTCTCCAGCTGTGTTTATGGATTTGATGAATAGGGTGTTTAGACAATACCTTGACATGTTTGTGACATGTTCATAGATGATATTTTGATTTACTCAAGGAGTGAAGGTGAGCATGCCGATCATTTGAGGATTGTATTGCCAGTTCTCAAGGACCATCAACTCTTTGCAAAGTTTAGTAAATGCGAGTTTTGGCTAAGGTCCGTGGCTTTTCTTGGTCACATTGTCTCCGGTAAAGGTATTGAGGTAGATCCTAAGAAGAAGGATGCGGTAAGGAATTTGCCTAGACCTGTATCCCCTTCGAATATTCATAGTTTCTTGGGTTTAGTCGGTTATTATAGGAGGTTTATTGAAGGGTTTTCTTCGATTGCTTCCCCATTGACGACTTTGCCTCAAAAGAAGGTTAAGTTCACTTGGTCCGAAGCATGTGAGAATAGTTTTCAAGAGTTGAAAGATGGACTTACCTCGGCTCCGATATTGACTCTAACGGAAGGGTCTGATGGTTTTGTGGTTTATTGTGATGCCTCGAGAATTAGGCTAGGATGTGTTCTTATGAAAAATTGGAAAGTTATTTCTTAAGCTTCAAGGCAACTCAAGGTTCATGAAAAAAACTCTCCTACTCATGACTAGAATTAGCGACAGTTGTGTTTGCTCTAAAGATTTGGAGGCATTATTTGTATGGTGTGCATGTTGACATCTTCACCGACCATAAGAGTTTTCAATGTGTTTGAACAAAAAGATCTAAATCTTCACCAAAGGAGGTGGCTTGAGTTGTTAAAGAACAATGACATGAGTGTCCTCTATCATCCCAGCAAGGCTAATGTGGTGGTGGATGCTCTTAGTCAGTTATCTATGGGTAGTGTTGCTCATGTTGAGGATGGTAAGAAAGAGTTGGTTCGTGATGTTCATAGATTGTCCCGATTGGGTGTTCGGTTGGTTGATTCCACTAAAGGTGGTGTTATGGTTCACAATGGTTCCGAATCATCCTTTGTGCATGATGTGAAGGCTAAACAAGATTTAGATCCTAATTTTGTTGAGTTGAAGGAAGCGGTGCTCAAAATGTTCGTTGAAGCTTTCGCCCAATGGGGAGATGGTGTGCTTCGATATCAAGGCCGTTTGTGTGTTCCCGATGTAGATGACTTAAGAGGACAAATTTTATCGCAAGCCCATAGTTCTTGATATTCCATTCACCCAGGAGCTACCAATATGTACCGTGATTTGCGAGAGATCTATTGGTGGAATGGAATGAAGAAGGATATTGTGGAATTTGTAGCTAAGTGTCCTAATTGTAAACAAGTGAAGGTTGAGCATCAAAAGCCGGGAGTTTTGTCCAAAGATATTAGTATTCTGACTTAGAAGTGGGAAGATTTGAATATGGACTTTATTGTTGGTTTACAACGTACCCGGCGACAATATGATTCGATTTTGGTTGTTGTAGATCATATGAAGAAATCATCCCATTTCATTCCCATCAAAGTTTCTTATTCGGCGAAAGATTATGCTAAGTTGTACTTGAAGGAAATGGTAAGGTTGCATGTAGTGCCTTTATCCATTATCCTCGATCTTGGTGCATAATTTACTTCTCAATTTAGCAAGTCTTTTCAAAAGGGTCTTGGTACTCGTGGTAAGCTTAGTACGGCCTTTCATCCTCAAATCGATGGGCAAGCGGAGCGTACTATCCAAACTTTTGAAGATATGTTGAGAGCTTGTGTAATTGATTTCAAGGGTAATTGGGATGACCATTTGCCTTTGATTGAGTTTGCATATAATAATGGCTACCATTCTAGTATTGGCATGGCTCCATTTGAGGCTCTCTATGGAAGGAGGTGTAGATCGCCTATAGGTTGGTTCAAAGTTGGTGAATGTGCTTTGATAGGTCCCGAGTTGGTACATGAGGCTATGGAAAAAGTTCGTCTTATTAGGGAAAGATTGAAAATGGCTCAAAGTCGACAAAAATCCTATGCCGACGTTAGAAGGAGAGATTTAGAATTTGATGTTGATGATTGGGTTTACTTGAAAATTTCACCCATGTAGGGTGTAATAAGATTCGGAAAGAAAGGGAAGCTTAGTCCCCGTTAAGTAGGCCCGTATCAAATTTTAACACGTGTTGGTAAGGTTGCTTATGAACTTGACTTGCCTAATGATTTGGTATTGGTGCATCCGATTTTCCATGTCTCATTGTTGAAGAAATGTGTTGGTGATCCAACGTCTATAGTGCCATTGGAGAATCTTGGCATAAAGGATAGTTTTTCCTATGAAGAAGTTCTGGTTGAGATTTTAGACCAGCAAGTCTGAAAGTTAAGAAATAAAGAAGTTGCTTCCGTGAAGGTTCTTTGGAGGAATCTATTAGTTGAGGGTGCAACTAGGGAGGCCGAGGCTGATATGATGTCTCGATATCCTCATCTCTTTCCCTCCGATCCTACTCTAGCTTGAGGTACTTAGTTCCACATGGTTCATTTTTTGGTTTCATGTGTCTTAGTTATTTCCATGATTCCTTGATTATGCATGTTTATGAAGAGTCTAAGTTGTGAAAATAAGCTAGCTTGGCTTGGAGTTGATGTTTTCCTCCTCGGATATGTGAATTTATGTGATTGCATTCTAGGTTGGGTTGTTAGTTCTTATTTCTTACCCTCCTTATGATGTCTTGGTTCTTATTCGAGGACAAATGTTCCTAAGGGGGATATAATGTTATCCCAGATTCGAAAAAGGCAAAAATTTCAATTTTTGGAACTTTGCTGACCTACCACTTGACCTACTAACCGTTGGTGGACTTACCAACCGTAGGTCTAGGTGGTAGGAGTCATTGGTAAGGCTGCCTTGGGGAAAAAGTTTTAAAAAAAAATCCTAACTAGGGACCTACTACATGACTTACCGATAGTCATTTGACGTACCAATAGTAGGGCAAGGGGGGGAGGTTGTTGGTGCTACTGGTTTGGGGGAGGAATTTATTTAATTTTTGGGGCTAAGGCAGGCTGACCTACGGTTGGTGACTTACGGGCAGTAGGTTGACCTACCAACCGTAGGTCATATGGTAAGTGGGGTCGTTGGTAAATCTTTGAAGAAGGGTCATTTGGTGTTTTCCCCTAATGGCCTATTTACTAAGCTAAGTCGGTTATTAACCTTTCCTAACACTAATTAAAGCCTTTTAATCCTAAAATCTAACCTTTCAAATCACTTTACAAGATTTCCCCAAATTCTTCCACCTCAAATATTTCTCTCTCTAGAAGTTAGAAGAAGAAGAAGAGAACACGCTAGGGTTCCAGAAATCAAGCATTTCTCCATCAATTTCTTAAGGAATTAAGATGCTAAGGTATGATAGTGTTCATCCATGGAGCCCTTTCCTCCATGGAATCCCCAAAACCTCCAATTTTCAAAGTATCAAATCGCCAATTTGATTTAAGAGTTTTCTTCTATGATGTGGGTTCCTTCAATTATGATCAAATTACTTTCATTTATAGTTTTCTAAGTATTAATTGAGTTGAATTACATGTTTTAAGATGAATCCCCATGAACCCTCATGAATTCCCCTTATTTTGATATTTAGGCATTGATGATGAGTTGAATTATGCAGAAGATAGAATTTATGAAGTTTATGTGAACTCATGCATGTTTTTATAATTGTAAAAGCAATGATTCATGATGAAATTGATGAATGATCAAAAATGGGTTTTATGAAGTATGGATGTTCAATTACGGAAATTATGATGATTTATGAATTACTTTAAGATGGAAGCTTAATTGAAGATATTGTTGAATTGTGAAAGGTTTTCTCACATGTAAAGAATTCATAACTTATGAAAAGTTTTCTCAACTAAAGTTGGATCAAAGGTTTAAGGAGATACTCTGATGACGTAAGTTTGGACTATGTCCATGGACTATGAAACGTCTATACACATGATTTAGCTTGATTTGGTGCTCCTTGATGTACCTTTCCATGGATTAATAATATGAGCAAGGACTATTCCTTGAGATTTAAGCATAGCACCGAGTGGACAGGAGGAGATCCCTCATGTCCCATACCTATGTGCCCCCATAGGACGTCTTAAATAGACCTTTTATTAGCTAGTGGATCCACGTAAGCTAGATGTTATGGGTTCTAACTTAGCAAGTAGGATGGCCCTTCCGATTTAGGGAGTATGTCGGATTCCATGTTGATAGCTCATATGGTCTTAAATGTCGGTTAAGTCTAAATTCCCACAACAATGAACTAAAGTTCTTTTATGATGTTCCTCAAGTGAAGTAAAGATGTTTAGCTTGCTTTGACGATGGTTTATCTTTCATGCTTTCTTACCTTTATCATGTATTACCTTGATCATTACATGTCATGAAAATGTCCATTTTATAATGTTTTAATGGATTTTGTGCATTGGTATCATTCTTGGTACTTGATTTTACTAACGAATACTCTTACCTACATTGACTTATTGATGTAGGGTCCGGCGATTCTCCATCTATTCGTTACTAGAGCTTAGTAGAAAGATTGTTGAAGACTTGGTGAGTCCTCATCCATTCGAGGACATAGCCTAGTTGTTATTTCTTTTATGTTTAGTTCATTTTGGCATTGTATTGGGTTACATCCCAAACTTTATTTCTCATTCTTATGATAGATTGACTTTGAGACATAAGATGTCGACTTGCGCTATTTTTCTTAAAAGCTTTGAAATGATATTGTTTTTGAACTCTTAAATATCTATGATCTTGTATGTATGTTTACTAAGTCGCTTGTATGAGGCCTTTTGGGGTCTTGTACACCATGTCACGTCTGAGGGGTACCTTGAGTCGTGACACTAATGCTCTCATACCAAGTTTGTCATGATCCTAAATGGGTCATGAGTGACACCCACACTTAACCTCCTAAATAGGCGAACCATAGAATCCAATCCACAACTTATATTAATTGCTCAACTTAAGAAATACAACCATAATGTGGAAGCTCAAATCTTATTAATGTAAGAAACCAAAATCTACTAGAGTCTATTACATGTCAAACCCAAAACCTGAAATTCGTCATATCAAGGACATCTAATCCTCAAATACTAAGTCTGAGAGTATCAATGAAACCATAATAAATAAATAAAATAGTGTGTGTCCGAAAACTAAGGACATTATGCCATGATCGAGAGAATCCAACGCAAGCTAGAAGAAATAACTCATCCTGGAATCTAATGTGCTAGAAACTGGCGAGAGCTGAGGGTGAGTTGAAGTCGCTAGTACACTTACTATACTCCACAAAGGAAAATGAAGAAAATACAAGTAGGGGTCCGTACAAGGCAATATGAACCGAGTAGATATCATCGGCCGACCCAAAATAGAAACCAATATGCATAAAGTAATAACATGAATTAAACTATAGCACCTAGCAGGTGGCAAACATCAAAAAACATGTTCAAGTGACAACATTAACGAAGCAAGTACGTAATTAGTCACAATATCAAGAACACATATAAGGACTCATGCCTCAACACTATGCTCTTTTGGGAAATGGGTTCTTTGAGATTGAGTACATTAAATTGGTTTAATATTTTTCCTTTAATATTACCATGTCAGAACGTGACACCCAGTGTGTAACACCTCAGATTCATAAAAGAAAGAATTTTAGTCTTTCTGGAATTGCTGGTGCCAGTACCAACGGAGCCACCTACGACCCGTGGACTGACCTACGGACCGTAGGTCAGGCCTGTGGTAGGCTAGTCCAGGTTCCTTAAAATTTTAAGCCTCAGTAATTTTATAAGGCTTGCCAGGACAGATCGTCGATCTATGTACGAACCGTAGGTAAGTCTCGTAGGTGAGACCCATACTTAGTTAAATTTTCAGGGCCAAGAATTTGACCTACGGTGCCCAAGTATGGGCCGTAGGTTGACCCACAGACTGTACATAGGGTCCATCGTAGTAGGGTCTTAGTTTGCCAGTCTCTAAATCTATCTACGGTAGGACAGGATGGTCCTTAGCTTGACTTACGGACCGTAGATCCAACCGTAGATAGGGGTCCGATAGTTATTTTAAAGGGCTTTTTGGACTTTTCCCTAGGTGTTTAATTCCTAATCTAAGTCGGTTTGTCCCTTGACCTAGACCCTATAAAAACCTTTTAAGCCAAATTCTACCCATTCCTAAACATTCCCAAAACTCTCATCTCCCAAATATTTCTCTCTCTAGAAGCTTGAAAAAGAAGAAGAAGAAGAAGCGAGCAAACTAGGGTCCAAGAAATCAAGTTTTCTTCATCAAGGAAATTGAATACTAAGGTATGATAGTCTTCATCTATGCAGTCCTTTCCTCCATTGAGTTAAAAAATTCTCAATTTTACAAGTTAGAAATCCTCCATTAAAGTTAGGGTTTTCTTTTATGTCATGGGTTCTTTTCAATTTTGATTTAATTGATTGTTTTATGAACTGAGAAGCATGAATTGAGTTGAATTTCATTAATTAAGATGAATCCCCATAAAACCATGTGATTTCACAAAATTTTGAAATTTATGAATTTGTTGATGGGTTGAATTGTGAAGAATATGAATTTTATGAAGTTTATATGAACCCATGCATGATTTACGATTTCTAAAAGCTATCATTTCAAGATGAATTATGAAGGATCAAAAGATGGGTTTTATGAAAGTATGCATGTTTAATTATGGAATTTATGATGATTTATGAACTGCTTTGAGATTTAAGTATAATTGATGATGCTGTTGAGTTGTGAAACGTTTTCTCACATATTACATCAAACTATGAATGTGAAAGGATTTTTCTCACATAAAGGATTCATAACTTGTTGAAAGTTTTTCTCAACTAAAGTTGAATCAAAGGTTTAAGGAGCTATTCTAATGGCGTAAGCTTGGACTTGTCCATGGAATATGAAACGTCAATCCTAATGAACTTTAGCTTGGATTGGTAAATCTAGTTGTACCTTTCCACGGATAATAAGATGAATAAGAAATAGACTATTCCGTCGGGTTTCTAGTAGCAATCTACTTATCCCTTACCTATGTGCCCCATAGGATGATGGTCTATAATAGACACTAGCTAGTGGATCCACGTAAGCTACAAGTTAAATAAGGGGTCCTACCATTGCAAGTAGGATGGCCCTATCGATATTGGGTTAGACACCGGATTCCATGTTGATAGCTCACATGGTCTTACTTGTCGGTTAAGGCTACTTCCCACAAACAATGAACTAAAGTGCTTTTAAGATATTTGAAAAGTGATGCAAAGATGTTTAGCTTGCTTTAACCATGATTTATGACTCATGTTTCTAACCTTTTTTTTTTTCATGTCATTGTATGTTATGGAAATGTCCTCTTTTTGCATGTTTAAATGATTTTGTGCATTGCTATCACACTTGGTACTTGATTGTACTAACGCATACTGTTGCCCACATAGATTTATTGATGTAGGGCGTGACAATTCTTCTCCATCTATTCGTGGATAGAGCCTAGTTGAAGGTTCCTTGAAGATTGGTGAGTCTTCATGCTTTGAGGACCGAGACTATTTCATTTCTTTTATGTCTTTCTATTCTACACTTTTGAATGTGATGTGTGGGTTGCGTCCCCGTAACTCTATGATGTAATGGATGGCTTGAGACTATGTAGATTTTTGCTTCGTTTTATAAAACTCTTATAACTTGAACTTGTTCTTATATACTCTTGATTTCCATTATCTTGTCTATACATGCTAAGTGGATTGTATGAGGCCTTTCGGGTTCTTGTACGCCATGTCATGTCCAGGGGGTATCTTGAGCCTTGACACAGTGCAATAATATCGCGTTAGCTCATGGCACCCGATCCAGTAATATCGTGTCGGCTCGTGGCACCCGATCCAACAACATAGTTAATTCATCATTCTTTTCATCACTTTCCACTTCATTAACAATATTCACCAAGCCTTCTTTATTCAAGGCATCACTTTAATAAAATTAGTCCAAGATAATTGATTTTGCGATCTTGGGATTACATACTAATTGCAACAACACATGAATCATCAAACCACACAATTAAGTAAAGAGAAACTTCACAACATTAGTCAATGACTATCAATCACTATTAAAAGTCTCTCTGTCACATATAATATATCAAAACCTACCTCCATGAAAGAACCAAGTCAAGCAAGCGAATTCCCCAATGCTTTTCCTTTCCTCAATGCGGCAAAACATTTCCAACCAATCAAGTATACAATATTCACAAGCAAACGACTCTGTGGACACCCATATTACTATATTTGTAGCCTTGACTGAAAAATCCACTCAAATCTATAATCAATTTTCAAAATCTTGATACCAACTAATATATCAAGTTTCATATTTCAAAAATTTCAACCCTAGGGTTGAGTCTCAATTCCTCCAAATAACATAACATTAATGGAATTCATATAATACGAGACGCCTAATATTTATCAAAACTTAGTTTATAATATTATAACAGAATAATATGGTGTAAAATTAAAACCAATGGTTAGGAAACAAGTGTCAACAACCATGGACGTAGATGAAATTGGTGCCTACCCTTTTAAAATTTATCACTTTCATTACCAATCATTGGGCATCATTACCTAATGATTCGCTATGACCTTAAGTCCACCAACAAACTTACAACTTTCGTCAACGCATTAGAACATTTCCAATCTATCAAGTATACAATATTCACAAGCAAACGAGTCCGTAGACAGCCATATTACTATATTTGTAGCCTTGACTGCAAAACCCACTCAAATCTATAATCAATTTTCTAAATCTTGATACCAACTAATATATCAAGTTTCATATTTCATAAATTTCAACCCTAGAGTTTAGTCTCAATTCCTCCAAATAACATAACATTAATGGAATTCATATAATACAATACACCTAACTGTCACGACCAAGGGTAGCCCCTAGATGTAACACGGCATACAAGACCCCGAGAGGCCTCATACAAGCCCTTAGCATACATAACATACAAGATATAGAGAAATAAGAGTTCAAAAGAGCATTTTATATCAAAGCTTTAATCAAAATAGCGGAAGTCTACATCTCATGTCTCAAGCCATCTAACATAATAGAATAGAAATGAAGGTTTGGGAGGCAGCTCAGTACAATATCCAAAATAATGGAAAGCATGAAAATGTAACAAGGTTAGGCCCTCGGACATAGGAGGCCTCACCAAGTCTTCATGATCACTAGAACTGACTAGCCACGAGTGGGATGAGAGGAGCCGCCAAGCCCTACATCAATAGAATCAATGCAGGCAAGAGTATGCGTTAGTACAATCAAGTACCAAGTATGATAGCAATGCACATAGGGCATATAAAACATGCTAGAATGACATATAATCATGACATGTAATGGCCAAGCTAAAACATGATAGAACATAAGAAACATGAAGCATAAACCATGGAAAAGACAAGCTATTCATCTTTCCTTTACTTTACATCATCATAAGAACACTCAAGTTCATTAGCTGTGGGGAAACATATCATGGACTCATGGGATTCGTCAAGTTGCATGTCAATCACGCTAAATCGTGCACTAGCTTACTTTACCACGCTAGATCGTGCACTATCAACCATAACATCAACAATGGAAAGCATAATGAAGAACCCATAAGAATTTGTCAAAACCCTAGCTCTCTTGGGAAATACTAAACCTTGAAAACCTTAAGGAAAAGAGGACCCATTGGAGGAAAGACTCCAAATGGTAAATACTATCATACCTTAATGCCAATGCCTTGAAATAAAAAGAGGATTGATGACCTTGATGAGAACCCTAGCTCTCTTCTACTTCTTCTTCTAGAGGGAGGAATATTTTTGGGAGATGAGATTTGGAATAAAGGGATTAGGGCTTAGAAAGTATAAATAGCGCAAGGGTTAAGGGGCAAAATCGTCTAGGAAAAGGAATAAACATTTAGGGAAAAGTCAAAAAAGCCCTTAAATAATATTGTTGGGGCCAATCGACGTTCAAGATCTACTGTCCGTACATCCATTGACGGACCGTCCTGCTCTTCCGTCAATCTATTCAGAAAGTTCCATTTGGACTGAAAATTTGCTAAGTCTGGAAGGCATCTACAGAACCCATCTACGGCCCGTCAACAGAACTACGAACCTTCCTCCTATTCCGTAGGTCAAGGTTCAGAAACTCAAAATTCATAAAGGTGACAGGGCCATCGACGGTTCTCATCTACGGCTCGTCATATCACCTACGGTCTATAGATGGCCTCCGTCGTCACTGGCACAAGAAAAATTTTAAAACTGCTTTTTTTTTTCTTTCTTTTCAAAAACTGGGGTGGTACAATATATCCCCCTTGGGAGCATTCGTCCTTGAATGAGAATCAAGACACCTTGAGTAGGGTAATAGACATGGACTAACAATCCAACCTAGCATGCAATCACATAAATGCACATATCCGAGGAGGAAATGTCAACTCCAAGCTAAAGCATTATCAACACATCATTTCCTGAAGACTTTATGCAACTCATACTCAAATTCACATAATCATATAAGACTCTTCATGAACATACATAATCAAGGAATCATGGAAATCAACTATGACACATGAGACAAAAAGAATGAACCACGAGGATCAAGATACCTCAAGCTAGAGTAGGATCGGAATGAAAGAGATGAGGATATCGGGACATCACATCACATCCGACCTCTCATATAATAACCAGAACAAGGGACTCCTTCCGGCAAATTAGTTCCCACACTTACCAATCAAGAAATACACTAACTCTCCCCCCCTTGGGAGCAAACCCTTCTAATCCTCCCGAATCCATCTTCCTTAATCCAATCATAATACCCAACATTAGTCAACGCATAACCACAAGCTAAAGGATCATAACTTACCAATTTCCGCATTTGGGGAATCCTCTTGCTCATGACGAGCTTGAAGTGCATAGAATCCGTTTTGCTTTTGAGCGCTTGAACCCGATGAATTTTGAGGTTGAGTCCATCGACGAATATCTCCCTCCTTCCTAACCACTAAGGGACTATCCCTTATCTTGTGACCCGTCTTGCCACAACCAAAGCATGCATTAGATCCGGCTAGACAATTGCCCTCATGCTTCCCTCCACACTTAGCACAAGTGGTCGATAAGAATCCACCACCATTCCCTTCTTGAGGCTTAAGGTTAGACACCCTATCTTTGTTGAATTTAGGTGGATCATTGGAGGAATTTTGATCGAAAAACCTTTGTCGAGACTTAAAACGATATGAGCCCATCGAAACTTTCATGGGAAAAGTTACCATCGCCGGTCTTAGCCCTTTTGGACTCTCTAGACCTCTCTTTAAATTTTTCTTCTTCTATTTGTTCGGCATAAGCCATGAGGCGAGAAATATCCATGCTGCAGCACTCTTTCACCAACATATCGGACACTCCCGACACAAGTTTACTCATTCTTTCCCTTGGGTCGGCAACTATGGACGGAGCATATCTAGCCAATTGTGTGAACTTCAATGCATACTCTTTCACACTAATATTTCCTTGACGAAGGTTGATGAACTCAAGTACCTTTGCCTCCCTCATCTCAAGGGGAAAGAATCTATCGAGGAAAGCACCCTTGAATCTCTCCCACTCTAGAGGACCTTCATCAACCGCCATCTCACTCTTCCATTGGTTGTACCGAATTTGAGCGACACCTTTGAGTTGGTAGGCAGCCGATTCTGCCTTTTTCATCTGTGACACTCCCATGATCATCAAATCTTTATAAACCTCAGCAATAAACTCTTGAGGATCTTCCTCAACTTTAGAACCGTGAAACTCCGGAGGGTTCATCCTAGTGAAGTCCCTCACTCTTGATGCCGCCGTACCCACATTTGGGTTCACGGGAGCCACAACCTCCCTATTGGCTTGAGCCATCACGACTTGGGTCAACACTTGAAAAGCAGCCCTGAACTCCTCATTGGTTACTTGCTCCGTCAAAGGATCGGCTGGAACTTGAGGAGCTTGAGGAGGAGTTTCTTGCTCTTCATTCTCTCTCGCATTCCTTTGAGTATAAGCTCTTCGAGATGCCATATCCTGAAACGTGTAGGATAGGGATTAGGAGAGAGATATATAGAGTAACACTCTATAGCACGACTTAAGGATAATGAAGAAGTGGAGTTTCCTAATCATCTTGTAGCCTCTCCTTCATAAATGTGGCGTGCTTCACACTCATGAACAAGACTCTACTCAACGTGGCTTATGAGACATCCTAGAATCCTTCTAAAACCTTGTGCTCTGAATGCCAAGATTGTCACGACCAAGGGTAGCCCCTAGATGTAACACGGCGTACAAGACCCCGAGAGGCCTCATACAAGCCCTTAGCATACATAACATACAAGATATAGAGAAATAAGAGTTCAAAAGAGCATTTTATATCAAAGCTTTAATCAAAATAGCGGAAGTCTACATCTCATGTCTCAAGCCATCTAACATAATAGAATAGAAATGAAGGTTTGGGATGCAACCCAGTACAATATCCAAAATAATGAAAAGCATGAAAATGTAACAAGGTTAGGCCCTCAGACCTAGGAGGCCTCACCATGTCTTCACGATCACTAGAACTGACTAGCCATGAGTGGGATAAGAGGAGCCGCCAAGCCCTAAATCAATAGAATCAATGCAGGTAAGAGTATGCGTTAGTACAATCAAGTACCAAGTATGATAGCAATGCACAAAGGACATATAAAACATGCTAGAATGACATATAATCATGACATGTAATGGCAAAGCTAAAACATGATAGAACATAAGAAACATGAAGCATAAACCATGGCAAAGACAAGCTATTCACCTTTCCTTTACTTTACATCATCATAAGAACACTCAAGTTCATTAGCTGTGGGGAAACTTAGCATGGACTCATGGGATTCGTCAAGTTGGATGTAAATCACGCTAAATCGTGCACTAGCTTACTTTACCACGCTAGAACATGCATTATCAATCATAACATCAACAATTGAAAGCATAATGAAGAACCCATAAGAATTTGTCAAAACCCTAGCTCTCTTGGGCAAGACTAAACCTTGAAAACCTTAAGGAAAAGAGGACCCATATGGTAAATACTATCATACCTTAATGCCAATGCCTTGAAATAAAAAGAGGATTGACGACCTTGATGAGAACCCTAGCTCTCTTCTACTTCTTCTTCTAGAGGGAGGAATATTTTTGGGAGATGAGAGTTGGAATGAAGGGATTAGGGCTTAGAAAGTATAAATAGGGCCAGGGTTAAGGGGCAAAATCATCTAGGATAAGGAATAAACATTTAGGGAAAAGTTCAAAAGGCCCTTAAATAATACTGTCACGGCCAATCGACGGACAGGATCTACGGTCCGTACATTCATTGACAGACCGTCCTGCTCTTCCATCAATCGATTCAGAAAGTTCATTTTGGACTGAAAATTGTCTAAGTCTGGAAGGCATCTACGAAACCCATCTACGGCCCGTCAACCGAACTACGAACCGTCCTGCTATTCCATAGGTCAAGGTTCAGAAACTCAAAATTCATAAAGTTGACAGGGCCATCAATGGTTCCCATCTACGGCCCGTCACTCCACCTACGGTCCGTAGATGGCCTCCGTCGTCACTGGCGCCTGAAAAGTTTTAAAACTGCTTGTTTTTTTCTTTTAAAAAACTGGGGTGTTACACTAACTTTAATCAAAACCTAGTTTATAAAATGATAACAGAATAAAAAAATTTAAAATTAAAGCCAATGGTTAGGAAACCGGTAGCAACAACCATGGACCTCTATGAAACTGGTGCCTACCCTTTTTAAATTTATCACTTTCATTACCAAGCATTGGGCATCATTACCTAATGATTGGCTATGACCTTAAGTCCACCAACAAAGTTACAGCTTTCACTCTTTTTACAAGTTCACTATGCACACTAAATTTTCGTCATCTCTTAAACTACTGTCAACATAATAATAATAACAATAATAAATATATGACCTCTACCCTAAAAATGCATAGATTGAATTTTTTACCTGATACCGTTGGCCGCTCTTTGTCATCTACAGATAAGCCCTCTTCTTAATTTATTTTTAATTATTTAGGGCAATAATTATGAACTAATAAATAAATAAATATTAAATCCCACTAATTTCTTGCTACATATGGGCCATGTGGCAAGGGTATTAAATAAATTATGGACTTGGCCCATAAGCCCCGACTAATAAAAATTAATTATTTAATAAATATCCATCAACTAAATAACCGTAGTTAAATGAATAGTTCAAAATTTCTATTTTAAATTTATGGGAAGGTTCCTTTATGAACGAAATATGTCTAGTGTTCAAAATGGCCTAACGGTTCATTACAATTTTACTCTTCAAATACAGAAAATAGAGAGAAAATAGAGGTTGGTTGGAGATGTTCTAGAAAGATGTAACGACCCTCCTAGTCATTTTATGAATTTTACCCGTACTTCTAATTTTAACCTCTCTCATACCTTTTATATGTGATTTATGACTTACAAGAATGAGCGATACAATTTTAAAATTTAATTATGAGTTGTTTTATTTTAAATAAAGAGTGGAAAAAACTAAAAGAATTAAGAAAAGAAAAAAATGATTTAAAAGATTTTTAGAAAAAAAAAAGGAAAAAAAGAAAAGAAAAGAAAGGCAAAATATGGGCAAAGCCCAATATCTTTTTTAATTCAAAGAGTACACCGACATTGCTGGTCGTGGAAAACGGCAGAAGCAGAAACGAAAAAAATAGTAGAAAAAAAGGAAAGAAAGGGAGAAAAGAAAAGGAAAAAAGAGGAGAAAAATAGGAATTTCATCTCAAAACATCAAGGTAATTATTCTCATCTTTTCTATGAAATTTTTGTGATATTATGAACAGATTATTAGCGTAGAAACGTGTAGAATTTAGGCTGAATTAAGAAAATATAGGCATAGGGTTTTTATAAAAAAATTGTGATTTGGGGGTCGAATAACGATCCGTTTTAGCAGAAAGTTTGCATGCGAGTTTGTTTTATCAAGGGTAAACATTATCTAAAAGAAAGTTTCAAATTCAAATTTGATGGCTCAAGATGACTTTTTGATTTCATTTTTGAGCCAAAACTAAATCTAGTAATATGTGTGTCATTAGATTCATATTTTTATGAGTATTACATATTTGATAGATTGGAAATGCTTTGAAGTATTACAAAAAGGAAACGCGAAATCTTGAAGAATTCGTGGCACGTGTTTGACTTTCGAGGTATGTTAAGATTTCCTAGACTTCGTTGAGGGACGTTTTTTAAATTAAGATTAAAAATGGAATAGACAATGGGTAAGGGCGAAAGAATGGGGTCTCATACCAATGGTGTGACGGGCATTGGTACGAGTATCGGTGTTATTAAAAGAAAATTTCATTACTATAGTATGATAGATTGTAATATGGGAATGCCAAGCATATAGGCATTAGCTGTTGTATTAGTGACTTGGTTTCTTTTGTGTGGTTATGTTTCTTTATTGAACCCATATATTTGTGATAATTGAGGTGAGTATATGTCATAGCGACATTTGATTTGTTGAGATACTTCATCATTCCCTTTTTTTGGTATCATATTTTGTACATGCATTGACATGAGATTGAGCATGAGTAAAGATCTAACAAGTGGAGATCGTCTGTGTTAAGATTGAGTTATGATTATATGTTAGGCACATAGAGATCGTCCGTGCTGGGGATTGGTTATGATTATAAGTTGGGCACGTGGAGATTGTCCGTGCTTGGGATTGTTTGATTTTATGATAGTGCGTTGAGATCATCTGCACAGACACGTGGATATCATCTGTACCGGTATATGGATCTCTCAAGTCCCCCATTGGTCATGAACTCTCGATGTGTTTCCGAGGAGTATCATGTATATACGGTTGAGAGAGTACTTGGCATGTTAGGCATGCTATTTCATAGTTTCGCATTGCATTGCATCTCATTACATCATTCATTCTTGTTTGAGTATGTGCTTTATTGTTGTTAGATATTACGTGAAATTTGATTATCCCTATTGAAGAAAACTTGGTTGATAAGTATAATGTGGACTTGTAAAATTAAAGAATTATTTTGTTATATACTCCTGTCACTACTTCTTCATTGTCGGTCTATAAGATATAATGGGTACACGTGGTTTCGTACTCATACTACACTTGTAGCACTCTTTTGTGGTGCAGATTAGGTTGCTTGTACTAACGCACCTTATGGAGCTTGAGTTTGAGTTTGGGTCATCTTGAAATTGTGGTGAGCGGCTTGGCTATTCTATGGTCCACACGTTCATTTATCTCTTAATATATTCTTTTGTCTTAGTATTCAGTGTCACGACCCGATTTCTCGAGTCATGATAGTGCTTACCAACTGACCAGTAGGCAAGCCATGACCCTATCCTAGAACTTAGCAGTAATGGGATTGAGGGTGGGATCTAACCTCAACTATGAAGAAGCATAAATATAGGAACATGTAAACAAAAGACGGAAGCGAAACATCTATATACATTAACAATACCTCCCAGAACCTAGAAGTCACATGTAAAGAACTACTAAATGAGTACAAGTCCTAAAACTAGACCATAGAAACTAGAAGTGATATTTGACTTATCATCGTTAGAATGACCAAATAAGCTTACCTTGTGTCGCTTTAGACTTCATACATGCAGAGATATTGCTTAGAATTTATATCTAAGAGATAGTGTGTATGCATGGTGTGTCCATATCCATCATTTCAGATTGAGGTAATTAGTTCACATTCAATTTTTTAAAGGCTTTGCAAAAGAAGTTGGATACTAGGATTAAGCTTAGCATAACTTTCTATCCACAAACAGATGGTCAGTCCAAGTAGATTATTCAAGTGTTGAAGGATATGTTGTAGATGTGCGTGATTAATTTTGGTGGTTGGTGGGATCAATTCTTATCAATAGCGGAGTTTTCTTATAACAATAGTTACCATTTTAGCATTTAAATGGTCCCATTTGAGGCTTTATATAATAGAAAATGTTGTTCTCCAATTTATTGATTTGATGCATTCATGATTAGACCTTTAGGCATGGATCTTTTGAGAAACTTGTTAGATAAGGTCAGGTTAATTTAAGATAGATTTCTCACAGCCTAGAATAAAAGAAAAGTTATGGGGATCAAAAGGTTTGTGATCTGAAGTTCAGGATAGGAGAGAGTTTTGTTGAAAGTATCGCCCATGAAGGGTGTTATGATGTTCAGAAAAAAGGACAAACTCAAGCCTGCATTCATTGATTCGTTTGAGGTACTTCTACGTTTTGGAGAAAATGACTTATGAAATGGATATGCCACCAAACTTATTAGGTGTTCATCCAATTTTCCATGTTTTGATATTGAAGAAGTATTGTGTGAATGGTTGTCATGTGATTCAATGTTACTCAAAAGAGTTTGATCAAGAATTTTACATTTGAGGAAGGTCCTAGAGTTATTATGGATGGAAGGTTAGAAATCCACTTGAAAGATTGAGTCCAACATACAGAGAAGATATTCTCAACTATTGATACAGTAACACCCAGGATTCGAAAAGAAAGAAAAATTCAAACTTATAAAATTATGGTAGTGACCCACGATTGGACCTACTGGCCGTAGGTGGGACCTATGGGCCGTAGGTGGGGTCTCGTGGGTCAATCTGTTTTGAGGTGGAAAATTTTTGGATTTTTGGAGCTTGGACAGAATGACCTAAAGTTTGTCACCTACAGGCAGTAGGTTGACCTACCAACCGTAGGTCATGTAGTAGGTAGGGGTCGTTGGTTGGCTTTTAAAAAGGGGTCTTTTAGACTTTTCATCCAATGACTTATTTATCAACGAAGTTCGGTTTGTAAATATTCCTAACACTACATAAGTCCTTTAATCCTAATATCTACCCTTCAAAATCACTTTACAAGTTTCCCAAACTCTCCTCTTTCAAATATTTCTCTCTCTAGAAGTTAGAAGAAGAAGAAGAAGAGGGCAAGCTAGGGTTCTTCAAGTTAAAGTCTCCATTCTTCATCTTTTTTTAGGGCTTCAATTAAGGTATGTAGGGAGTTCAAAAATGGGTTCCATTCACCCATTGAGTCCCCAAGGTTTTCTTCAACTCTCCAATTCAATTTCCCAAAATTGAACAACGTTTTGATTTCAATCTTCATGGGTTCTATTTGTATGCATTCAATTATGTACTTATGATCTTGATTTGATGATTTAGACTCAATTACATGTTTTTCAAATAATTCCATATGAACCCATTTATTGATCTATGAAATTTTTTATTAACCCTAATTTTTAAAGTATGAATTGTTCAATCAAAAACTAGGTTTTCTTCTATCATGTGGGTTCTTTCAATTATGATCAAATTGCTTTGTTTATGGTTTTATAAATATGAAATTGGTTTGGATTGCATGTTTTAAGATGAATTCCCATGAACCCATATGAAATCCCTAAATATCTAGAGTTTGATTTATGAAATCATGCATGTTTCTTTTATGAAAGCAATGTTTATGACTCAAGTATGTTCATGGATGAAAGTGTTTATATGTTCTATGAAGCTTGGCCACATGACATAAATGACATCTAGATTTGGCATCAATGCTTTTTGGGCTCTTTTCAGAAATTAGGTCTTGATTAGTATGGTAGCCGGTTATACCATCAATGATTATAGACCATGTTTTTAAAATTATTTCCACTAGTAGTATGACATTTCTAGTATGAAGTGAATGACTATGGGCCTTAAAGCTATTATGAAAAGATCATGGATGGTGAAAGGTTTTCTCACGCATGGTCTAAATAGCTATTCTAATGACGTAAGCTTGGACTAAGTCCATGAAAGATGAAATGTTTATGAAAATGATTTTAGCTTGGATTGGTAACTTTAGTTGTACCTTTCCATGGATAACCAGATAACTAATTCCGTGGGATACCTACTTAGCACCGAGAGGATATTGAGATGGAAGCTCTCTTGTTGTAGAGGACAGGTTTCTAGTAGCAAACTCCTTATCCCTAACCTATGTGCCACCATTGGATGATTGTCTTTAAGTAGACCTTAGCTAGTGGATCCACGTAAGCTATAAGTTTAGGTTCCAACCTTGGCAAGTAGGATGGCCGTTCCAATGTAGGGAGTATGTCGGATTCCATGTTGATACCTCACATGGTCTGTAAATGTCGGTTAAAGGCAGTTTCCCACAATAATGAACTAAAATGACTTTCAAAGTATTTCACAAGTTCTAAAGATGTTTAGCTTGCATTGACCTTGGCTTATGACTTCTGATTTCTAACCCCTTTTTACTTCAAGTTTAGCTTGGTCATTGCATGTCATGAAAATGTCCCTTTTTAGCATGATTTAGATGTTTTATTGCATTCCCCTCATGTACGATGTGCTAATGCATATTTTTGCCTAAATTGTCTCATAATGTAGGATTTGGCAATTCTTCTCATTCCGCTCGTGGCTAGTGAGTATCTAGAGGCTTGAAGACTTGGTGAGTCCTCATACATTCGAGGACGTAGCAACTTTTTCTTTAATTTCTTTATTGTTGAACTTTGTATGGGTTACGTCCCAACTTTTCATTCCATCAGTTTAGATGGCTTTGAGACTATGTTTAGTTTTCCGCTACTTTTACCAAACTCTTATGATATGAAACTTACTTTGTAATCTTTGATTCTATTATCTTTTCTATGCATACTAAGTGGCTTGTATGAGGCCTGTCGTGATCTTGTACGCCATGTCACGGCTAGGGGGTACTTTGGGTCATGACAAACTTGGTATTCAGAGCCAAAAGTTTTAGAAAGATTCTAGGATGTCTTATAAGCCACGTCGAGTAGAGTCTTGTTCATGGGTGTGAAGCGCGCCATCCTTATGAATGAGAGGCTATCAGATGTTTAGGAAATTCCACTTCTTTCATTATTTTAAAGTCGTACGATAGAGTTTAACCCCATGGGTCTTCCTCTCCTTATTCGTATCAATGCTTTCCAGAATATGCCTCCACGAAGGAATCCCTGAGAAAGAATCGGTATGTTGGTGCAAATGTGAGACAAGAGGTTCCCCAAGTGCCGGTCAACCCTTTGGCCAAGAAAGTGACTACTGATGAGTTTCGAGCCGCATTTCATACATTGGCCCAAGCTATGACGACCCAAGCAAATAGGGAGGTTGTGGCTCCCGTGAATCCAAGGGTAAATACGGTGGCAACAAGAGTGAGGGACTTCATTAGAATGAAACCCTGCTGCTGACCACCTCCCCTAGCTGGAGGTGGTACCGTCACAATTGATCTCGCCGCACGAGGAGCTTGTAAAACTAATCTAGAGACTGGACACTCCATGGCCCAATGGTCAGGTGCCCCGCCGGTAAAACAACCCTGCGACAATTTTCTCCCAACTAGAGGTCCGCCACCCCGACCTAAAGAACTTTGTTGTGAACCACCCCGGCCCTGACTCGGCCCGGCACTATAGGCCCCCTGGCGGTGTTGGTCACCCTCTGATATTTATAGCACTGCCTGATATGGGCGACTGGGCTGACCTGCCTGGAACCCTGGTAAACCTGATCTCGAGTAACTCTAGGCCTAGAACGGGGCCCACTAGCCCTACCATCTTGTCTGACCCTCTTACCGTTGCCCCCTTGGGCCTCGCAACGGAGCTGCTCAATAGTGCGGGCATGGTCCACCAAATCTCAAAAAGAACAGCCTGTTGACAACATAGACTGTGACTTAATCCTCAACTGCAGCCTTAACCCTCTAACGAAGCATCGGATCCGCTCCTCCTCTATAGGCAGAATCATGGTGGCATGACAGGACAACTCAAGAAATCTGGCCTCATACTTGGATACCGTTATGGAGCCCTGCTTCAACCTCAAGAACTCATCACGAAGTCGATCCTTGACGCTCCGTGGAATAAATCTTGTAAGAGAAGCCTCTGAAAACTTCTCCCATGATACTGGTGGTGATCCAGCTGGCCTAGTCCTAATGAAAGAATGCCACCGCTGTCTGGCCGGTCGTCTATCTGATAAGTCGTTAAGTCGGCTCCTCTGGACTCTACTAATCCCAAGGTGTGCAACCTCTCCAGGAAAGTAGTCAAGAACTCATGGGCGTCCTCTCCCACAGCCCCGGAGAACCTCGACGGTGACAGTCTAAGAAACACTCCAAGCATCTTCTGCTCTCGTAAAGGCATAACCCCGTCCAAGGGATTTGGCTGAACCGCGGCTGGTACAGGCAGCTGATGAACCTCCGGAACCGCTACCGTAGGCTAGTCCTGCTATGCATGAACCGGCTCTTGGACTGGTGCTGGGGCCGGCTGCTGCTACTGCTGTTGCTGCATACCCCCGATGGCAGCTAGGATCTAGGCAAGCATTCCCAGAAGATCAAGGGTGACAGTTGGTATTGGCGGTGGCTGGGCTAGTCCCTGCCCCACTGGTTGAGGAAGAACCTATTCAACCCGAGGCTCCGGTTGCGGCTCCAGAGTCCTCTCTCTCTCTCTCGTCCTGGTGCCGCAGCACCACCTCAACCTCCACTACGCATACGAGCCATCTCTGAGACAGAATGACACAAGTGAGATTTCAAGGAACCAACTGGACAACAACGCAAGAAAATGGATACAAAATAAGAAAACATCCTAAGGACACACTGTAACCTCCCGAAGATTTGTCACAGACATCTCCACGCCGATCCTCAAGACTCTACTAGATGCTAGTTCTGTAGAAGTGAGACAAACAAACCTAGGCTCAGATACCAATTTGTCACGACATAATTTCTCAAGTCATGATGGCACCTACCAACCCAGCACTAGCAGGCAAGCCAAACTCAATCCCGGAACTTAACTGCAATGGGACTAAGAGTAGGAACTAAACCAAAACCAAGCGGAAACATACAAAAAGAACACATAATCGAAGGCTGAAACGAAACCAAGCTAAATGTATACAAGACACCTCCCAAAACCTGAATTTCACATGTACAGAACCACTAACAAGAGTACATGTCGCAAAAGTGGACCACAGAAACAACTGTATCAAAAACAAAGGACAAGCAAAAATATAAATAAAGAAGGTGACAGGAAATCCCAGAACGCCATATGTTCACCCTAGTCTCCTGAACTGACAGCTTCAGTCCCAATCTAAACGCTGATAACTGGTGTTAAGACCTACATCATGAAAACAGAAGTAGAGTGTAGCATGAGTACCAAAACAACAAGTACCTAGTAGGCATCATAGGCCGACTGAGCAAGAAAGGTAAAACAGGTAGACAAGATAGAATAAACAACAACAATAGAGGTCAACAGAAAGGGAACAGAAAAGCGGAAAGTAAACTGAGAATAGCTAAGCTAAACCTAGTTGGGCCCGCACACTCGTAAGCAAGTTTAAATAAAACCCGAATGGACCCTCATAAGCCCGACAGGTACACAGAAGAGCTATAACTATGGGATCAAGGAAACCAGAATACTGAATCGATCAATCACCCAACACTGAGCCAATCACAAGTTTGACTCCCCAAACCATTTTGCCAATCCTGTTAGCCACCCCGGGGGCATGAACCCAGTCAGTCGAGTGCTAAGAGGGCGTTCGCCGACCCTTCCAAATAACATGATATCTAACTGCCCAATAGGATATCACTCTGGGGGCCCTGCCTTTGGCCCAGCCAATGCCAGACGAGTGAGCCTTCAAGCACTCCAGGGGTCCTGTCCTAGCCAGACGAGCGTGTGGGCTATGTCAACTCCGAAGAGGACCCCAAATATCATAGATCCAACTGCCCTGCCAGCTAATCACTACGGGGGCCCTGCCCATACCAGTCAAGTGAGTTAGTTCTCACTCCCGGGGCCTCTGCCCATGCCAGGTTGAGTGTGCGGGCTATATCAACTCCAAAGAGGATCTCAAATAACTCAAATATCATGGATCGCTGTCCACTCCAAACCATCCTTACACAGAATCGGATAAAGCCAACACCAACAATACAACGCAAGACTAAACATCACGGGCCACCGCCCCCACAAGTAATCATCACGGGCTGCCGCCCCCACAAGGACATCAACGAAGGCTCCCAGCCTAGTACAATCCAACCGTCAATCAGGGCAAACGCAACATCTCCCGGCAGCATCCCACAACCGCAGAGATAGAGGGGAAAGAATCAGAAGATCCGAAAGCCACGAAATTGCCTAAACTAAGGCTCATACTATCAGACCTAAGTCTGTTATACTAGTCTACAAGGATCTAGTCCATCCGAATCGACGTCGAATACATACTCAAGTTGACAGGTGCATAGGGCTAAGGCAATACTACCTTAACCTATTCTAAGGCCGAAATCACAATAATCAAACAAACACGGAATAAAATCACCCGGACCCACTCATGCAACAACAGATAACCACACAACAGATAACCCACAATAGAAATACCAACAATCCGAGTTAATAACCCAATCTACAACATGATACTAGCCCAAGACAGCCCAACAGTCAATTCTAAACTAAGAAATTGGATACGGATAGGAACAATACCATCTATCCACCACAAATTCACACAAATGAACCAGAATTTATGCTTTCAAGCTCAATCTAGAAGGAAGAGAAGTCGTAACCTACCAAAAAGTTGATCACAAAAGCTCTAAGTCACTCAATCGGAGATTTTACCTTTCGTACGGCCTATGACTGCTATCGCGCTATCAAAAATAGAATCACAACGTCAAGACGGTCATTTAGACACTAAAATCAACAAAATCAGAGGCAGACCAATTTTGGAGTCAAATCGGGCAAGGTGGGAGCCGCTCCGGATATTCTAGAATTGACTTCGTGAAAAGGTCCCAAATCCTCCCTTGAACTTGAATCCCAAAATGGATCACCCATCGGGGCTCAAATCTGCTCCAAACAGCCACCAACAACAAAAAGCAAAACTTTACACAAATAGACCAAGAAAGTAACTTACAACTCGAATTCATGGAAATCGAGGGACACCCAACGCTAAAAGAAAAAAAACCCACGAAGCCAACGAGAATCTAAATGCTTGGGACTTCGAATCGCCAAAAGCCGATCCAAGCTGAGGGAGATATTGAATTTTTAAGTTTCCTTCAAATGAATCCTCGACCTCACTTTTATAAACTGCCAGGCCCGCTCTTCCCCGCGAACGCGGAGGGAAACCAGTTGTTACTCCACGAACGCAGCCCCAGGCCCACGAATGCGGAGAGCAAAGATACCCCCCACACAATAGACCTCCACGAACGTGGAGAACCTCCCGCGAACGCGGAGCATAGAGACACAGACCTCCGTGAACGCGAAGAGCCATCCGCGAACATGGAGCACAAGAGCACTCCCACAAACACAAACCTCCGCGAACGCAGAGCACAAGACCCCAGATCTCTGCGAACACGGCCTCTAGCCCACGAACGCGGAGTAGACCCTCTCACACTTTCGTGAATGCGGAGCCTATCTCGTGAATGCGGAGGGTAAATGGGTCTGCAATTTTGACAGCTGCAACAGCTAAGTTTTTGAGAATTCCAAAACTCCAACAGGTTGCTCGAGATTCATTCGGAACCCCGTGCACGCAAACAAAATATGCTACCCCTTCGAATTCGACCTTTCGGATTCAATGGAGCAGTCAAAATTTCCATACAAGGTCGTTTCGACAAAAAGTAGGTCCCACACCCAATGAGCTATTTTACCCAACTTCTACTCGGGGCTTTAAAATTAGATCGGAAGCTCTCGAAAATTCTTGAAAGGTCGTTCTAGACCAAACTCAGTATTCCAGAACTAACCGCGCTATAAGAATTTTCATCCGAGTGCATTTTCCAAAAATGTTGACCGAAGTCAACCTTAAGCCAAACTTCAAAGGCTAAAGAGCTAATTAGCCCCAAAATCACCCTGGAAGCCCAGGACTCGGGCAAACCATGCTTCCAGCCTAATTTGGCCGCTCCCAAACCTGATGGAACTATCAAAATCCTCATCTAAGTTCGTTTACCTAAAGTTATGACTGAAATCAACTTTTTCAGGGTCAAAAGCGCCAAAGCGAGAAAACATGCATAACATCCAAACGAATGACCAGGCAATCAAACAGTCAGTGTCAGCAAGTCATAAATGACTTGGGGTCGCTACAGGAATGCTCTAAATTACAGAAAATAGGCATTAACACAGAAATGACCTATAGGGTCATTAAATATGGTCTCCGATCCAAGGGCAAGGATGAGTAAATTTGTGTCGGGTGCTTCCGAGTTGGTGGTCAAAGAATATCTAACCGCCATGCTTGCTCAGCAGATGGATGTCTCCCATTTGATGGTTCATGCACAACAAATTGAGGAGGAAAGGCTTAAGGAGAAAACTAGGGATTCAAAGAGGGCAAGAAGAGATGATGGTGATTCTTTACATTCAAGGTTTGGTGGAGGAAATCATTTTCAAGGTAAGGGTTCTAGTGAACAAATGGTATCTGAGTGTCAAAGGTGTGGAAAAAGCCATAGAGGCAAGTGTCTAGCTGGTTCTAATGCATGTTTGGGTTGTGGAAAAAGGATCATAAAATAAGGAATTATCCTTTGGTTGCTAGGAATGAAGGAGATAAACGTCGGTGGGCTCAACCTTATCCATCTAGTGGTAGTCAGCAACAAGGTAGGTCATATGCACTTCGAGCTCGACAAGATCATGAGGGTTCCTCGGATGCGGTAATTGGTAAGTTATGGTTTTTAGCTTGTGGTTATGCATTGTTTGATGTTGGGTGATTTGTTGGCTATGATAGGAATTTATGTGTGGTTAGTTTGTTTAAGGTCGACTTTGAAATCCTTGTGGAAACTTCTTAAGGGTTTACTAGTATCAATGGTTTTGTAGTTGTTAAGACATGGGTATTATGCTTGAGTTAAGGGAGATGGATTCGAAAATACTAGAGAGGTTTGCTCCCAAGGGGGACATGTGTGCTTCATGGTGGAAATATGTGAATAGACCTATGTTGGTTTTAGATGGTTCCCTGTCATGGTGTGATATGTTAGAGTTCGGAGACTATGTGATGTCTTAGTATCCCTATCTCTATTCCTTCTACCTTCAGGTCTAGCTTGAGGCCTTAGCCCCTCATGATTAAATCTTTAAGATTCATGTTTCTTAGTTATTCTCATATTTCCTCATGCATGCAAGCTCATGAAAATTTGATTTTTCAAAGATATGATTTAGCTTGATTGATTTCTTTATAATTATGCGCATTTGAGTATGAGTTGCATTAAGCCTTCATGAAATGATGTTTTGAACACGTTTTAGCTTGGAGTTGATGTTTCCTCCTCGGATATGTGCATTTATGTGATTGCATGCATGTTGGGCTGTTAGACCTTGATCTTACCTTCCTTACGATGTTTTGAATCTCATTCGAGGATGAATGTTCCCAAGGGGGAGATAATTTAACACCCCGGATTCGAAAAGAATGAAAAATTCAAACTTTTGAAACTATGGGGGTGACCCACGGTTGGACCTACTTGCCATAGGTGAGGTCTCATGGGTCAATGTCTTAATCCTAACACCACATAAGCCCTTTTAATCCTAAAATCTACCCTTCAAAATCACTTTATAAGTTTCCCCAACTCTCCTCTCTCAAATATTTCTCTCTCTAGAAGTTAGAAGAAGAAGAAGAAGAGGGCAAGCTAGGGTTCTTCAAGTTCAAGTCTCCATTTTTCATCTTTGTTTAGGGCTTCAACTAAGGTATGTAGGGAGTTCAAAAATGGGTTCCATTCACCCATTGAGTCCCCAAGGTTTTCTTCAACTCTCCAATTCAATTTCCCAAAATTGAACAACGTTTTGATTTCAATCTTCATGGGTTCTATTTGTATGCATTCAATTATGTACTTATGATCTTGTTTTGATGATTTAGACTCAATTACATGTTTTTCAAATAATTCCATATGAACCCATTTATTGATCTATGAATTTGTTTATTAACCCTAATTTTTAAAGTATGAATTGTTCAATCAAAAACTAGGTTTTCTTCTATCATGTGGGTTCTTTCAATTATGATCAAATTGCTTTGTTTATGGTTTCTAAATAAGAAATTGGTTTGAATTGCATGCTTTAAGATAAATTCCCATGAACCCATGTAAAATCGCTAAATATCTAGTGTTTGATTTATTGTTGTGTTTGAACTATGAAAAGTTGGGTTTTATGAAATCATGCATGTTTCTTTTATGAAAGAAATGTTTATGACTCAAGTATGTTCATGGATGAAAGTTTTTATATATTCTATGAAGCTTGGCGACATGACATAAATGACATCTAGATTTTCCATCAATGCTTTTTGGGCTATTTTTCAAAATTAGGTCTTGATTAGTATGGTAGCCGGTTATACCATCAATGATTATAGACCATGCTTTTAAAACTATTTCCACTAGTAGTATGGAATTTCTAGTGTGAAGTGAATGACTATGGACCTTACAAGGTACTATGAAAAGATCATGGATGGTGAAAGGTTTTCTCATGCATGGTCTAAGGAGTTATTCTAATGACATAAGCTTGGACTAAGTCCATGGAAGATGAAATGTCTATGAACATGATTTTACCTTGGATTGGTAACTTTAGTTGTACCTTTCCATGGATAACAAGATAACTAATTTCATGGGATATTTAATTAGCACCGAGAGGATATTGAGATGGAAGCTCTCCCGTTGTAGAGGTCGGGTTTCTAGTAGCAATCTCCTTATCCCTAACATATGTGCCACCATAGGATGATTGTCTTTAAGTAGACCTTAGCTAGTGGATCCACATAAGCTATAAGTTTAGGTTCCTACCTTGGCAAGTAGGATGGCCCTTCCGGTGTAGGGAGTATGTCGGATTCCATGTTGATAGCTCACATGGTCTTTAAATGTCGGTTGAAGGTAGCTTCCCACAATAATGAACTAAAAGGACTTTCAAAGTATTTCACAAGTTCTAAAAATGTTTAGCTTGCATTGACTTTGGTTTATGACTTATGATTTCTAACCCCTTTTTACTTCATGTTTAGCTTGGTCATTGCATGTCATGAAAATGTCCCTTTTTAGCATGATTTAAATGTTTTATTGCATTCCCCTAATACTTGGTACATTTCATGTACTAACACATACTTTTGCCTACATTGCCTCATAATGTAGGACTTGGCGATTCTTCTCATTCCGCTCGTGGCTAGTGAGTATCTAGAAGCTTGAAGACATTTTGAGTCTTCATACATTCGAGGACGTAGCCACTTTATCTTTTATGTCTCTATTGTTGACTTTGTATGGGTTACGTTCCAACTTTTCATTCCATGAATTTAGATGGCTTTGAGAGTATGTTTAGTTTTTCGCTACTTATATCAAACTCTTATGATATGAAACTGACTTTGTACTCTTTGATTCTATTATCTTGTCTATGTATGCTAAGTGGCTTGTATGAGGCCTTTCGGGGTCTTGTACCTCATGTCACGGCTAGGGGGTACTTTGGGTCGTGACAGATACTCATGCACTTTCTTTCTCTTTACTTTCAAGGACGGACGTGTGTTTTAGTAGTGGATGATGTGACGATCCCCTTAGTAATTTTATGAATTTTACATGTACTTCTAATTTTAACCCCTCTCATAGCTTTTGTATGTGATTTATGACTTACAAGAATGAGCGATACAATTTTAAAATTTAATTAAGAGTTATATTATTTTAAATAAATAGTGGGAAAAACAAAAAGAATTAAGAAAAGAAAAAAAAGATTTAAAAGTTTTTTATAAAACAAGGAAAAAAAAAGAGAAAAGAAAAGAAAGGCAAAATATGGGCAAATCCCAATATCTTTTTAATTCAAAGAGTACACCAACATTGCTGGTCAAAAAAACGGCAGAAGGAGAAACAAAACAAGAAAAATAGTAGAAGAAAAAGAAAGAAAGGGAGAAAAGAAAAGGAAAAGAGAGAAGAGTAAAATAGGAATTTCATCCCAATACATCAAGGTAATTATTCTCATCTTTTCTATGAAATTTTTATGTGATTATGAATAGATTTTTGGCGTAAAAACGTGTAGAATTTGGGCTGAATTAAGGAAATATAGACCTAGGGTTCTTACAATAAAATCTTGATTTGGGGGTCTAATAACAATCCGTTTTAGCTGAAATTTTGTATGCGAGTTTGTTTTATCAGGGGTGAACATAATCTGAAAGAAAATTTCAGATTCGAATTTGACGACTCAGAATGACTTTTTGACCTGATTTTTGAGCCAAAACTAAATATAGTAATATGGGTGTCATTAGATTCGTATTCTTATGAGAATTACATATTTGATAGATTTGAAATGCTTTGAAGCTTTACAAAAAGGAAAGGCTAAATCTTGAAGAATTCGTGGCTCATGTTTGACTTTCGAGGTATGTTAAGACTTCGTTGAGGGACGTTTCTAAATTAAGATTTAAAATGGAATAGAGAATGGGTAAGGGCGAAAGATGGGGGTCTCGTACCAATGGTGTGACGGGCATTGGTACGAGTACTGGTGTTATTAAAGGAAAAGTTTATTACTATAGTATGATAGATTGTAATATGAGAATGCCAAGCATATGGGCATTAGCTGTTGTATTAGTGACTTGGTTTCTTTTATGTGGTTATGTTTCTTTATTGAACCTGTATATTTGTGATAATTGAGGTGATTAGATGTCATAGCGACATTTGATTTATTGAGATACTTCATTATCCCTTTTTTTATATCATATTGTGCACATGCATTGATATGAGATTGAGTATGAGTAAAGATCTAAACACGTGGAGATCGTTCGTGTTGAGATCGAGTTATGACTATAAGTTTGCACGTGGAGATCGTCCGTGCTGGGAATTGGTTATGATTTTAAGTTGGGCACGTGGAGATCGTATGTGCTGGAGATTGTTTGATTTTATGATAGTGCATTTAGATCGTCCGCACAGACACATGGAGATCATCCGTGTCGGTATATGTACCTCGCTAATCCCCCATGGGTTATGAACTCTCGATGTATTTTCGAGGAGTATCATGTATATACGGTTGAGAGCGTCTTGGCATGTGAGGCATACCATTTCATAGTGTTGCATTGCATTTCAGATCATTACATCATTCATTCTTGTTTGAGTATGTGCTCTATTGATGTTTGACTTTACGTGACATTTGATTATCCCTATTGATGAAAACTTGGTTGATAAGTATAATGTTGACTTGAAAAATTAAAGAATTATTTTCTTATACGGAGAACGGCCTAAAATGCCCTTCAAGTAATTGAATTGGTACAAAATTACCATCCCTCCATCTTTTAGCCCTAAAATACCGTGACATCCACCTTTTGGCTCAAAAATACCCTCGATGTTAATCCTTTTGCTCATATTTGCCCTTATTTATAAAAGATCCCTTAAAGTAAAATTTCTAAATATTTATTAATTATGTTGCCTAATGTGACTAGTCCAAATTTAAACCCTTCTCAAATAAATAATAAAAGCCATATTCTTAAAATTTCTTTTTTTATAAAACCACATATGTTTCATATTTTAACTCGATACACTTCAAAATAATATTTAAAAATGAATTAATTTCATGATATCTTCTATTGGCCTATTTTAAATCAACCCCCAATTTATTATAACCCAACTCATAAATGGGGATCCAACTAAAATCCATACCGACCCCCATTGATTGCCCATCTAAAAAAAATTATTATTTTTATAATATAAAATTTTCTATCAATTATCCAAACGTCTTGTTCATTCCCTCTTTTTATTCTTTTTCTAAAAATCTCTTATTCTTAATTACGATATTCGGAACTCAAGCTTGAAATGAACTCACATGGTCATATTCTTTAATTTGTATTATTTTCATGGTGAGATGGGGGTGGGGATAGAAGAAATGATTATTTTTATTTTAAATTTTGGGTACACACAAAAGAGCATGCAATATAAGTACATATTTGCTTATTTAAATCATCGTTTATTGAACTAATTATTTCTATATGAATGTCATCATTATTTTCCTCCTTTTTTCTTACTTGTTTTGTCATAAATTGAAAAAAATAAAAATTTAAAATGGTGGACAAGATCCAAATAGAAAAAAAATCAAAAAGAGAGGAAGTGAAGGGGTGGGTGAGTGGGGGGGGGGGTGTGGAGAGTAGAGGATTAATCTTTTTTTTATATTTAATTTATTATGAAATTCAAAATCAAGTCAATCATATGAGCTCATATATTAAATAATTTCAAATTATTTTAACGGAAAAGGGCCTAAAATACCCTTAAATTATGAGATTTGGTACAATATTGCCCTCCATCCACCTTATGATTATGATCTGTTGCACATAAGAGCATTTTTGAGCCAAAAGGTTGACGTCAAGGGTATTTGGGGGCCGAAAGGTGGATGGAGGGTAGTTTTGTACCAATTCAAATAGTGGAGGGGCATTTAGGCCCTTCTTCATTTCTTATATACTCCTATCACTACTTCTTCGTTGTCGGTCTACTGGGTACACGTAGTTTCGTACTCATACTATACTTGTTGCATTCTTTTGTGGTGCAGATTAGGTTGCTAGTACCAGCGCACCTCATTGAGCTTGAGTTTGAGTTTGGATAAGCATATAAGTGCACATATCTGAGGAGGAAACATCAACTCCAAGCTAAAGCATGCTCAACACTAAATTCATGAAGCCTTTATGCAACTCATACTCAATGCACATATATCATATTATACTCTTCATTAACATGCATAAAATCAAGGAATCATTGAAATCAACTATGACACATGAGACCAAAAGAATGAACCATGAGGAACTAGGTACCTCAAGGTAGAGGAGGATTGGAAGGAAAGAGATGAGGATAGCGGGACATCATATCGGCCTCGGCCTCCCAAGTAGCACCCTCAACTAATTGATTCCTTCATAAAACTTTCACGGAAGCAATTTCTTTATTCCTCAACTTCCGGATTTGTCGGTCTAAAATCTCAATCGGAACCTCTTCAAAGGAAAGACTATCCTTTATGCCAAGAGTCTCTATTGGCCCTATAGAGGCCGGATCACCAATACACTTTTTCAACAATTAGACGTGGAAAATCGGATGCACCAATGCCAACTCATTAGACAAATCAAGCTCATAGGCAACCTTACCAACACGTCTCAAAATCTGATATGGGCCTACATAACGGGGACTAAGCTTCCCTTTCTTCCAAAATCTCATTACACCCTTCATAGGTGAAACTTTCAAGTAAACCCAATCATCAACATCAAATTCTAATTCTCTTCTTCTAACATCGACATAAGACTTTTGTCGACTTTGAGCCATCTTCAACCTTTCTCTAATAAGCCGGACTTTCTCCATAGCCTCATGCACTAACTCGTGGCCTATCAAACCAACTTCCCTAATTTTAAACCAACCTATGGGAGATCTACACCTCCTACCATAGAGAGCCTCAAATGGAGCCATACCAATACTAGAATGGTAGCTATTATTATAAGAAAACTCCATCAAAGGCAAATGGTCATCCCAAGTACCCTTGAACTCAATAACACAAGCTCTCAACATATCTTCTAAAGTCTGAATAGTATGCTCCGCTTGCCCATCGGTTTGGGGATGAAAGGCTGTGCTAAGCTTAACACGAGTACCAAGACCTTTTTGGAATGACTTCAAAAATTGAGAAGTAAACTGGGCACCTTGATAAGAGATAATGGATAAAGGCACTCCACGCAGCCTAACAATATCCCTTATGTACAACTTAGCAAAATCCTCCACCGAATAAGAAGTTTTGACGGGAATGAAATGGGCTGACTTGGTCATTCTATCAACCACAACCCAAATCGAATCATAGTGTAGCCTTGTGCGAGGCAAACCTATTACGAAATCCGTATTCACATCTTCCCACTTCCAAGTAGGATTCTGTATGTCTTGGGGAAAACCTCCCGGTCTCTGATGCTTAACCTTCACTTGTTGGCAATTGGGACAATTAGCCACAAATTCCGCAATGTCTTTCTTCATGCCATTGCACCAATAGATTTCTCGTAAATCACAGTACATCTTGGTAGCTCCAGGGTGGATAGAATATCTAGAACTATGAGCTTCTCACAAAATTTGCCCTCTCAAATCATCAACGTCGGGAACACATAAGCGACCTTGGTAACGAAGTACACCATCTCCCCCTTCGGAGAAAACCTCTATGGACTTCTTAAGAACCGCTTCTTTCAATTCCACCAAGTTAGGATCAAGGTCTTGCTTAACGTTTACATCATTCACAAAAGAGGATTCAGAACCATTGTGAATGGTAACTCCACCCTTAGTGGAATCAATCAACCGAACACCCAATCGGGCTAAACTATGAACATCACGAACCAACTCTTTCTGTCCATCCTCAATATGCGCAACACTGCCAATAGACAATCTACTAAGAGCATCTGCCACCACATTAGCCTTGCCGGGGTGATAGAGAACATTCATATCATAATCTTTTAGCAATTCAAGCCATCTTCTTTGGCGGAGATTCAAATCTTTCTGCTTAAACACATACTTGAGACTCTTATGATTGGTGAAGGCATCTACATGTACTCCATACAAGTAATGTCGCCATATTTTCAAAGCAAACACCATCGCTGCCAACTCTAAGTCATGAGTGGGATAGTTCTTCTCATGTACCTTTAGTTGCCTCAAAGCATAGGCAATCACCTTTCCGTTTTGCATAAGAACACACCCTAGCCCAATCCTTGAGGCATCCCAATACACTACAAAATCATCAGTTCCTTCCGGTAAAGTCAATATCAGGGCCGAAGTAAGTCTGTCTTTCAATTCTTGAAAACTCCTTTCACAAGCCTCAGACCACATAAACTTAGCTTTCTTTTGAGTCAAAGCCGTCAACGGAGAAGCAATTGAGGAAAAACCCTCAACGAACCTCTTATAATAATCGGCTAAACCTAAGAAACTACTAATGTTCGAAGGTGATAAAGGTCTAGGACAATTCTTGACCGCTTCGGTCTTCTTAGGATATACCTCAATACACTCACCGAAAATAATGTGACCAAGAAAAGCCACGGATCTCAACCAAAATTAACACTTGCTAAACTTTGCAATGAGTTGTTGATCCTTGAGGACTTGCAACACAACCCTGAAATGACTAGCATGCTTATCCTCATTCCTTGAGTAGATCAAGATATCATCAATAAACACTATCACGAACATGTCAAGGTATTGGTTAAAAACCCTATTCATCAAGTCCATGAATGCGGCCGGAGCATTTGTCAACCCAAATGAGATAACCAAGAACTCATAGTGACCATACCTTGTTCGGAAAGCCATTTTCAGAATATCATCTTCTTTCACCCTCAATTGGTGATAACCCGAACGAAGGTCTATCTTAGAAAAGTAACTAGCCCCTTGAAGTTGGTCAAACAAATCATATATCTTGTGCAAACGATACTTATTCTTGATTGTAACCTTATTCAATTTGCGATAGTCGATTCACATATTGAGTGAACCATCTTTCTTTCTCACGAACAATACCGGAGCACCCCATGGGGAAACACTTGGTCGGATGAAACCCTTATCCAACAAGTCTTTTAGTTGCTCTTTCAACTCTTTAAGTTCTGTCGGAGCCATTCTATAAAGAGGAATAGAGATAGGTTGCGTATCTGGGAGAAGGTCAATACCGAAGTCTATTTCCCTTTCGGGAGGAATATCGGGCAACTCATTGGGAAACACTTCTGAAAACTCACTAGCAACGGGGACCGACTCAAGAGTAGGGGTTTCGGAATCTACAACCCTCACCCTAACTAGATGGTAAATGCAATCCTTAGAGATCATCTTTCTAGCCTTTAGATAAGAAATGAATTGACCTCAAAACATAGAATTTCCCCCCTTCCACTCTAGGATAGGCTCATTAAGGAACTGAAACTTGACCACTCTTGTCCAACAATTAATCGAGGCATAACAAGAATGCAACCAATTCATCCCAAGAATTACATCGAAATCTAGCATATCTAGCTCTATGAGATCGACAAGAGTAACTTTATGGGATAAGGAAATGGAGCAACCTCTATAAACCCTCTTAGCTAAAATAGACTCTCCATCGGAGTAGAAACAAGGATAGGATCTAGCAACATATCCGGTACAACATCAAACCGCATAGCCACATAGGGCGTCACAAAGGACAATGTAGCACCGGGATCTAACAAGGCATAGACATCAAAAATAAAAACTTTCAACGTACCAGTGACCACATCGGGTGAGCTCTCTTGCTCATGACGAGCCTGAAGTGCATAAAATATGTTTTGCTTATGAGCACCTGAACCCGAACTACTTGGGGCAGCTTGCTTACCCTCTCTTGCTTTAACCAAGAGAGATGGGCAATCTCTCATCTTGTGACCAGCCTTACCACAAGTATAGCAACCATCCGAACCACCTAGGCATTTTCCTTCATGCCTCCTCCCACATCTAGTAAAACTAGGCAAAGAAGATCCACCATCGTTCCCTCCTTGGGGCTTAGGGTTTGGCACCCTATCATTGTTTAATCTCGGAGAAGCCTTGGAAGAACCATGATTAGAGAACCTTTGGCAAAATCTTGAATGACCACGTCCATCGGATTTTGCATTAGAAAAGTTGCCATCTCCGGTTCTAGCCCGCTTAGTCTCTCTAGATCTCCCTTTAAGCTTTTCTTCTTCAATTTGCTTGGCATAAACCATGAGGTGAGAAATATCCTTGTCATGCACAAGCATGGCGGTGCGGCACTCTTTCACCAACATATCGAACACTCCCGACACAAATTTGCTCATTCTTGCCCTTGGGTCGGCATCTATGGATGGAGCATATCTAACCAATTGTGTGAACTTCAATGCATATTCTTTCACACTCATACTCTCTTGACGAAGATTAATAAGCTCAAGCACCTTGGCCTCTCTCTTCTCAAGAGGTGAGAATCGATCAAGGAAAGCACACTTAAACCTCTCCCATCCTATGGGACCTTCATCAATAGCCCTTTCACTTTTCATTGATTGTACCAAGTTTGGGCAACACCTTTAAGTTGATAAGCGGCCAACACCGCCTTCTCTTCCGGTGTCACACCCATTATCATCAACACTTTGTAAACTTCATCAATAAACTCTTGAGGATCCTCTTCAACCTTAAAGCCATGAAATTCTAGAGGATTCATCCTTGTAAAGTCTCTCACCCTCGATGCCGCCATACCCACACTTGGGTTCACGGGAATCATCACTTCTCTATTGGCTTGGGCCATCACGGCTTGGGCCAAAGCTTGGAAAGCCGCCCTAAATTTTGTAGGGGTCACTTGCTCAGCCAAAGGGTTGGCCGGAGCTTGTGGAGTTTTAGGAGGAGCTCCTCACCCTTCATTCTCTCTTGTATTCCTAGTAGTGTAGGCCTTTTGAGATGCCATATCCTGAAACGAGTAGGATAGGTGATTAGGAGAGAGATATAGAGTTAAACTCTATGGCACGACTCAAGAGTAACAACAGAAGTGAAGTTTCCTAAACATCTTGTAGCCTCTAATTCATAAGTGTGGCGCGCTTCACACCCATGAACAAGACTCTACTCGATGCGGCTTATGAGACATCCTAGAATCTTTCTAAAACCTTGCGCTCTGAATACAAAGTTTCTCAAGTCCCAGGGTAGCCCCTAGATGTAACACGACGTACAAGACCCCGAGAGGCCTCATACAAGCCCTTAGCATACATAACATACAAGATAATAGGGAAATAAGAGTTCAAAAGAGCATTTTATATCAAAGCTTTACTCAAAACATCGAAAGTCTACAACTCATGTCTCAAAGCCTTCTAATATCATAGAATACGAATAAAAGTGATGGGGATGCAGCCTAATGCAATATCCAACATAAGGAAAGACATCAAATTAAAATCCAACAAGGTTATGTGCTCGGATGAATAAGGACTTACCAAGTCTTCTTCTCAACTCTAAGTCAATGCTTTAGCCATGAGTAGGAGAACTGCCACGTCCTACACAAAAGAAGTTGATGCAGGCAAGAGTATGCGTTAGCACAATAAAGTACTAACTACGATAGCAATGCATATAAACTCATAAAACATGCTAGAAACTGAGATATAAACAGGGCATGCAATTGGACAAGCTAAACATGATAAGGCATATAAGCAAATAGCATAAAGCATAAACCATGGCCAAAGCAAGCTAAATCATCTTTCTATTACTCTTCTTATCTTTACTTTACCTTTAGTAACCCATGCACCATTGTGCAAGCTGAAGTGTGGGAAAAGCCTTAAACCGATCTATAGACCATGGAATAACTCAACATGGAATCCGGTGTCTACCCTACACTGAAAAAGGGCCATTCTTATTGCCAAGGTAAAATCCTGAACCATAGCCTACGTGGATCCACTAGTTAAGCTGATATGACCCTGTTAAGACCACCTATAGGGGCACATAGGTATAGGACATATGGGGACTTGTCACCCGTCCACTCGGTTCTAAGCATAATTCCCACTATACAATCATAAATATTGATATCCATAGAAAGGCACAACTGGGGTTGCCAATCCAAGCTAAACTTGACTTCACATACCATGGACTAGTCCATGCTTACCTCATTGAGTGTTTCTTCTTTCATGGAGTTGTCCAAGCTTACACCCCTAGAATAGCTTCTTCAATCTCTTGATTCAATTTTAGTTAAACAAACCTTTTAACAAGTTATGAATCCTTTACATGTGAAAAAACCTTTCACAAGCTTAGGTTGAGCATTATATGAGAAAACCCTTTCAGGACTCAACATCAACATATCATAGATTTCATATAAAACATGCTTGATTCTATAAACCTCTTTCTTCGTGATTCTATCATGCTTTTTTTCATAGCTAATGGGTTCATACTGCCTTTATTTTAAACCATGCATTTCAATGCAAGCTAGCTCTTAAAAGGTATAATCAAGGCAATTTAGTCATACTTGTAGTAACCCACATAAAAGAGGGAAATCATGCTTTTTACTTGAACATGCTAAATTCATGCACTTAACCCCAATTCATGCTCAATTTCATAGATGATCCCTCAATTTCATCAATTCTTATCTCAACCCAACAATCAAGGCATAGATTATCAATTTGGGGAGAATTTACTTGGGATCATGGGGGTTCATGCAATAATTTCAAATAGGCATGTAATTCACGCTAGATCGTGCACTAAATTACTTTACCCACGCTAGATCGTGCACTACAAAGCATTAAATCAGTATTTGAACTCATACTAGAAGAACCCATAACAATTGATCAAACCCTAGCTTACTTGAAGGGAATTGAACCTTGAAATTCATGAAGAAAAGGGAGGGCCCAATGGAGGAAGCAACTCCATTGGTCAATACCATCATACCTTAGCAAAGCCCACTAGAAATTGGAGGAAATTGGGTGACCTTCAATGGAGGACTTAGCTTCTTCTTCTTCCTTGAGCTAGAGAGGATTTCTTTTAGAGAGAGGAATATTTGAGAGGAGAATTTAGAGAATGAGTTAGAATGAAGTGATTTAGGTATAGAAAACTATATATAGGACCTTCATTAAGGGTAAAACTGACTTAGTTAATTAGGGAATTAACCAGGGAAAAGACAAAAAATCCCTTAATTAAAAAATGTCGGGGCCCATCGATGGTTAGAACCTACGGTCCGTACATCCATTGACGGACCGTCCTGTTGAACCGTCAAAAGATTCAGAGAGTTGGTATCTTGGGGCCTTGCAACGATGGCTTCAATCTATGGTTGGTAGGTCCATATACGGATCATACACCTATACCGTAGATCACAGCCCGAGGTTCAAGAATTTAACGAAGTCGGGGGGACATCTACAGTTACTTTCTACGGACCGTCAACTGACTCACGATCCATCCTGCTACTCCGTAGATCACACTTCAGAGACTGAGAATTACTGAAATTTGCAGAGCCATTGACGGCTCCTCACCTACAGCCCGTCAACCTGACTACGGCCCGTAAGTGGCCGCCGTAGGTCACTGCCTACAGGTAAATTCTGCATTTTCATTCCTTGGAAAGCTGGGGTATTACACCCACCAACGCGTCAACCTGAACTTCAGAGATCCATTTTGGGAGCACTGCAGGGGCAGTGCCCCGCGCCAACCCCTGAACTTCAGAGCCTCATTTCTGGTGCACTGCAGGCGCACTACCCCAGCCCTGGGCCGACTTTTTGGACAAAATTGAATTTATTTGGGATTCCTATTTGGGCCAGAATTAGTGCTATTTTTCTTAAATTCTATAAATAGGACCCTAGGGTTATTTTGCAAGGGAACAACTTCTTTTTCAAGTGAAAGAGGCAAGGAATAGAATTCACCATTAGGGTTCTTCTTCTTCTTCTTTTTTCGTTTCTTTTTATTCTTTTCTTAGGTATTAGTAGTTAAAAACCCTTGTTCTGGGGCTGCGGCTATGGAATAATTGTTCAACATCGATTATTTTTAATTAATTGTTGGTTATCACTTAAATTACTTTTGTGTTCTTGTTTACGTATTTCATGCATGATCACCATAGAAATAAATATATTGTCTATTCTTGGAGTTGGGAAACGAAGAGTTAGATAGACCAAATATATAAAGAACTTGATCTAACTTGCATATCACTTGATTAGATTAGTGTTTAGGAGTGATGCCCGGATGAACTCAAAGCTTGGTTATGAAACATGATGAAATATAAATGGTCGCCAATTTGGACAGCCTATCCCTGCTCAACGATGTAGTTAGACAGCCAATTGGAGTAGGCGATTAGAGGTCGGGAGACCATGATCATAAAATCAATCCCGTAAATCAGTAATTTGATAATCATAGTTAATTCATGCATGAGATGTGATATATGGAACCTTACACATGCTGCAGCCTTAGAATTTCCCAAAGTATCATAAGTTAATCTTTTTATTTGATTCTTGCATTCTTTTATTTATTTTGACATTCTTAAATAAATAATTAGATCAGTATAATTTAGTAGATAGTTAATTGACAAGTCCCTGTGGGTTCGATAATCCGGCTCTTTTAGAGCCACTATATTACTTGCGCGACCACGTACACTTGCGTGTGCAATTTGGTGCAACAAGTTTTTGGCGCCGTTGCCGGGGACATAGAAATTTACTATTCTTCTAGGTTATACTTTTTCTTTTTATTTATTTATATATTTTTTTGTTTTTTTAATTAATTAATTTTTTCTGAACAATTAATATTTTTTTTCTGTTGAATAATTTGGTACTCTTATTTATATAGTTGATTGGGATAAATTGTGGTGGGGTGACGGTTGTCCTAACTCTTATTCCCCTCCCCCGAACCCCTACTATGATTCTTCTGTTATTTGTGATGTTTGTAGTGGTGATGAAGTGGAGAATGCAAAACAAAAGGCTCACAATGTGAATTCTATTGACACCCAATATTGACCGACCTATGACCTTTTTCGAATTGCTCTTTTGTTATATACGTATTACAAAACCATTTTCTCTTAGTCCGATTTCAAAATTACAAGTAATTTTTATGTAAATAATTAGAGATTTTAGTATGCACAATTTACAAAATTTATGGTAATTCTTATCAATTTATTATTGTATTTATCGGATGTCAAATTTTTTGAAATAAATATTTTATTTATTGGTTTAAGGATTAAAATTCGTAAGTGTGCCTATTTTATATAAAAGTTATTTAATATATGTAGTATGTTATTAATTAAATAGCAATTCATTTAATCCTTCCTTAAATCATTCAAATTATAACCTTTTCTATCCAATTCATTTCATTTCTAGCCTTCCTAGTCAATTTCAGGTCAATTGTGGCATGTGTATTTCAATTATAGCCAGAATTGACCAAATCCAATCCAATCTCAGATTTCTATCTTTTAATCCTAGTCGTCCATCGTTTTGAGCTAACACCTGATCATATCCTAAGCGTCTATCTCAATTAGATCGAACGGTTCAGATTCATCAATACATTTTTTCCTATTTTAAACATTAGAGTACTAACCCTAATTCATTTTTCACCTTCTCCCTTTGAGAGAAAGAAGGTAGCCGCACCGCTGCCCAACTCCGGCGAAACCCATCGCCCAGAGTGCCGACCAGACGCCGCCGCCCTCTTCCCGCCATGGCATCGCCTCTCTTCTCTCCCTTTCCCCTTCGATCCCCTCTTCTTTCTCCTCTCATCTTTTTCCGGAGAGAATCACCATCTCCGGTGAAGAACGCCGCCCAGCCCCTCCTTATCTCTCCTCTCTGTTGTCTCTTCTTCGCGAGGCAGCCGTCGACACCAACAACAACAACAAACAACAATGGCGACTGCCATTTCGCTGACTCGGTCAACGAGCATCCGTGAAAGTCATGCAACCGGCGAAACCCCTCGCCCCTCTTCCCTCTGTACTTCACCGTCTCTGGCAAGCAAGAAGCAGTGATGTTGAAAACGGAGCTCGCCTGGAACTCGAAGCTTCACCTGGTTTGTAGATGGATCTCAACAGATTCGTCCGGGTTTGTTTCCTTTTAATTTTTCATTCATCTTCTCTAACATGTCTTAAAGTCTTATTCTCGATCTGTTCTTGGTTCTCTATGATGAGAAATATTTTTATGCATGTTGATTCAAAATTAATAATAGTTGTCAACCTCACTTTAAGCATGAGTTGTTGTGATTTTCTGACTTTATGAACAGTTGCTCATCTTTTTATTTTATTCATTATTGATTTGAAATTCTGTCCAGAGCTTCGGTATTGTGTTATAGCCTGAATATTTGTGTTATGTATGAATGGGTATTAGTCCATTCTTGAATGATCATTTACACTGATGGGATGGTTATTTTATGACTTTAATAAGCTTTATTACGGGCAGAATCGGATTTGGATTAATTGAAGCACTTGATTTTGGGATCACTTATGGTAAGTGTAAATCGTTTTTCATTGTGATTGACTCATGGTACTGAAATTATTTTATGGTAAGTGTGTCTTGATTTTGAAGAATAAATGGGTGAAATGGCGTAATTCTTGAGCAAATTGCTTGTGATTTGTTAATTGATTCTTTTTACCATAATCAATTTTAGAGATATCCTTACATGTTTAAGTTTGTCAAAATATTGTCCAAACCTTTACTGATTTTTGTACTTTGCCCATTTTAGGAAATAATTGCTAATTGATCTATCTACCTTATATAAAGTGGGAAGATTTCTTACTCGCTTTTTTTTATTTGGCAAATATTCGGCTGATTTTGGTAAGAGGTTCACCGATTTTATTCTTGGTTGCTTGAAGGATGTGAATATGCCATGTTTAGGCTTATTATGGTAGAATCCTTACTTGATTATTTTTGGTAAAATCTTGACTGATTTGGTTCCTCTTGAATAAGGAAAATAATATTATAATTGATCCCTAATTATTTCTCTTCCTTTGTTGTCTGCTCTTTATTTTTTATATAAGCCAGAGATCCTTTCCATTCTTCCCTCAATTTTGAACACTTTACACTTTCAAAAAAAAATACTCTCTACTTTAGTAAGAATTCTTGCAAGAAAAGTGCTCTTTGCTTGGTTATTGCTTTGTTCGGGTCGAAATTGGATCAACTTTGTCTTCATTGTTGATAATTTTTCTGCTTAACCGGTGAGTGTTATCATTGGCATCAGCTTACTCTCGTATTTGTGTTTTTTTTTTATTTAGGTTTTGAACATTAAAGTTCAAGATTTTGAAGAGTTGCCATGAGAAAGGATTGGGATGAAGATTTTATTTTATTCTAATGTTTGCCTGTCTTTTAAGTTTCGATTTTGTTCGGCTTTGTAATATTTTGTAAACTCTAACTCTCTCTATTATTTGAAATAATTTCGGGGACCATCTAAGTGGGGGAAGAGAACATTATGTGCTAAGTATTTTCTTTTCTTTTCTTTTATTTATGTGTGAATGTTATAGAATCTACCCGTCTTACTAAAATCACTTAAAATTCATTTGTGTCGTAACACATCTTAATAATCGGCCTAAAATCCAATTTCACTTGTTTATATAACTTTGTGTTGAAGTAAATTAGCATGTAATAAAATAATTTGGTTTTGTCCAAATTTGGGAACATGCTTATTTGATAATATTCGTGCTATTCTAATGTAGATCTTGCCTATAATTTGTCAAATTTTCAGCATACCAACTTGAATAATTGCTATGTCTAACTTCTGATAATTCGGTACACCACATAGACATCCTGCCTATAGGATTCAATAATTTCCAGCATGCTTAAAAGAACTAAAATCTAAGCTGTTAAAGTGCTGATCTGCCCTAATTGTTATCTGTCAATGTGAGCCCTTTTAATTGATTTTAGTATTAAGTCACTTAGAAACCATGCCTATAGTACTAAATGAATAGGATCAACATGTTAATCAATTAGATTAAATAATCCCAGCAAGCTAAAATCAGGTTTTATTAATTTGGTTATGTTAACTAATTAGTTGTATTTTAATAAACTTAAGTATGTTAATAATGTCAGCATGTCAATCACTTAGAAATCATGCTCATAGGTAGTATTAATTAATTTCAGCATGTTAAAATCAAATTTTTAGAGATGGACTAATTTTTAGAGTCAAACGGGAATCGTGGGATCCATGCCAAAAATTCTTGAATTGACTCCATCAGAAGGCCCTATTCTATGCCCTAAACTTGTGTCCCAAAATGGAACACAATTTAAGGCTCAAATCAGCAGAAAAAACAAGAAGCAATGAAATCATAATTTAAAAGAGAAAAGGCAGCAACTTACCAGAGAAATTCACCTGGAACAAAGTGTCACTGACACGATCAAATCACTCAACCACGTAGCCCCAACATTAGGGAGCGCCTGGAACTTTTATTCACCAAAACCGAGTTAAAACAAGGGAGAAATTACTAAAATACTAAAAGGTGCCAAGGCTGGCTCACGAACAACCATAAATAGAGAGGCCTGATTAGTGGCCAATCGGGACCGTGGCTGACCACATGAGAACTTGCATACCTAGTGTACCAGCCGTTCGTGACCCTGAAGCCAGGTGCACGAACACGAGGCCTCAGCTAACAGCAAAGGGCTTGGGCCTCCAAACTTCAACGGGGTGCCCGAAATTCATCCGGAACCCCGTGCGAGCAAACGAACTATGCTACCCAATTTGAAATTGCTTTTTTGGACTCAATGAAACCTTCAAAATTCCCACCCCAGGTCATTTTGATAAAAAGTGAGTCCCACATCAAATTTCCATTTAAAGCCAAAATCCACGAGAGGCCTCAGAATTAGCCCAGAAACATAGGGACCTAAACGAAGGGTTGTTCTAGACTAAACTCAATATCCCGGAGCTAACCGTGTTGATGAAATTCTCATCCAAGCTTGTTTACTTAGAATGTTGATTCATGTCAAACTTAGACTTCAAGTTGAAAGTTAAAACGCCTAATCATACAAACTCACATTGAAATTGTTATTTTTTATTTTCTTTTAGGATAAACATATCCTAGATCATTTATTTTTATTTTCTCCTAGGATAGACACTTCTTAGTTTGTGATGTTTATTGTTACTTTCTCCTCTGATAAACACTTTCTAGTCTAAGACAGTTATTTTTTATTTTCTCCTAGTATAAACACTTCCTAGTCTGAGACCATTATATTTAAATTTCTCCTAGGTTAAACACTTCCTAGTCTGAGCCAATTATATTTCCTTTTCTCCTAGGATAAACACTTCATAGTCAGAGACTGTTATTTTTTATTTTCTCCTAGGATAAACACTTCATAGTCTAAGACATTATTTTTTATTTTCTCCTAGTATAAATACTTTCTAGTCTAAGACATTGATTTTTTTGTTTTCTCCTAGAATAAATACTTTCTAGTCTTAGACATTGATATTTTATTTTTCTCTAAGGTTAAATATTTCCTAGTCTGAGAAAAATATTTTTTTATTTTTTCCTAGAATAAACACTTCATAGTCTAAGACCGTTTTTATTTTTATTTTGTAGGATTAAAACTACCTAGTCTGAGAGCATTATTTCTTATTTTCTCCTTGAATATACGCTTCCTAGTCTAAGACCATTATTTTTAATTCTTCACCTAGGATAAACACTTCAAAGTCTGAGATCATTATTTTTTATTTTCTCCTAGGATAAACAATGCCAAGTCTGGGACAATTATTTTTCATTTTCTACTCGTATAAACTCTTTCTATTATGAGACCTTTTTTTGTTTTCTCCTAGGATAAATACTTCTAGTCTAAGATGGAGTTTTTTTATTTCTCCTTGGATAAATAATTCCTAGTCCGACACATTTATTTTTATTTTCTTTCAGGATAAACACTTCCTAGACTAAGACCATTTTTTTAATTTTCTCCTAGGATAAACATTTCCTAGTCTGAAACCGTTATATTTTATTTTCTCCTAGGATAAGCACTTCCTAGTCTTATACCGTTATTTTTATTTTTCTCAAAGGATAAACATTTCCTAGTCTGAGACAATTATTTTTTATTTTCTTCTATGATAAACACTTCCTAGTCTGAGATCATTTTTTTTATGTTCTTCTAGGACAAACATTTCTTAGTTTGAGACAATTATTTTTTTTCTAGAATAAATAATTCCTAGTCTGAGATATTTAGTTTTTCTTTTCTCCTAGGATATACACTTCCTAGTCTGAGACCGTTATTTTTTATTTTCTTCTAGGATAAACACTTTCTAGTGTAAGACTTATTTTTTAATTTTCTCTTTGGATAAACACTTTTTAGTCTGAGACATCTATTTTTATTTTCTCCTAGGATAAACACTTCCTAGTCTGAGACGGTTATTTTTTTATTTTCTGCCAGGATAAACACTTCCTAGTCTAAGACTCTTTTTTTTTTCTCCTAGAATAAATACTTTCTAGTCTGAGAGAGTTTTTTATTTTCTCCTAGGATAAACACTTCCTAGTCTGATAACGTTATTTTTTATATTTCTCATAAGATAAACACTTCCTATTCAAAGACAATTTTTTTATTTTCTTCTAAGATAAACTCTTCGTAGTCTGAGACATTTATTTATTTTCCTAGGATAAGTACTTTCTATTCTGAGACATTTATTTTTTATTTTCTCCTAGGATAAACATCTCCTAATTTGAGATAGTTATTTTGTTGAAAATTCACAATTGCTAATAATTTTCAAAAAATTTCCAGTGAAAACAGGGGCAAAATTTTTGTTTATTTCTTTTGTTTGTTATTATTTGCAGGTTTCTTTAAGCAAAACATGGATTTGAAATTCATGAACAAAGTTTCAACTCTTATCAAAATGATCAATCTCCATGACAGCCAGAATCAACTTTTCAATGTATGTTGCAGCCTGAACACCTCTTCTATTCAGCTACTGATCAAGAAAACATTATGCATTCAAGAGCATTTTCAAATTGTCATTTTGAAAAGTGTCAGAAGCTCACTCTAAGTGGCAAGTTAAGACTCGAATTTAATTCAAGATCAAGATACTCACCAAAAAATTAAGGTGATATCTAAAGGTTGAAGCTCAAGTGAAGACTCAAGAGAAGCTACATAGATAGGAGCTTGTACTTTTATTTTCTTTTTGACTATTAACTTTCATTTTTATGTAAGGATAAGAGCCGCAAAATGGAGCCTCGGTTGAACCTCACTTAACCTCCAAATCATCAATTCATCTCCTTGAACTATACGTGACCTGATTTCCTTATAACCCGAGATATGTATGTTGTCCAAAACCAAGACTCGATCACATCCTTTTCCCTTTCAAATAAGAGTCTGGTCAAAACTTTTCACGTTGTCTACTTCTTTGTCTGTAAACTCTTCGTGCTTCTAGTCAATGAGGGGCAAACTAAAGACACGTGATTTTTGACCGAACTTATGGTCTTATACCATTTTGATGCTTAAATATTTTTTAAAAATTAAAATTAAACATTTGGAATTTTTATCTTATTTTATTAAGTTTATTTTAAAAGATTTTAAAACAACAAAAATAGAATCACATTTTAAGGTAAGTTTTATTTTTCAATTGTTTAAAAAAAACTATAAAAGTTATAGTTTTCTCTTAATTTGGGTTTGATAAATAATCTAGTGATTTTAATATTTTTAGATTAACTATTTAGCTTTTCTTATACTTTTATTAGTTCAAAATAATTAGCCGATATTTTTACTATTATAATTTTATGTATATTTTTTTTTAAAAATAATAATAATAAAACTAAACTACCCATTCCCCCACTTCCCTCACCCACATCCAAGTCAACTAACCCACATCCCACTCCCTCACACCCTCACCTGCACATTATCCCTATATACACAGACACACACACAACACCAAAAAAGGCACACACACAAAATCAGCACATTCACGAGAAAAAAAAAGAAAGACACTCCATTTTATTTTATTTTATTTTTCTTTAAAAAATTCAAGTACACATTCATATCTTTTCTTCCTTTTTGATTATTCTCATACCAATACAATACATATATCATTCCATACAACCTACAAAATATGGTAACTTAGAAAAAAAATTTGTGGGTGTCCTATTCAAGCTTTAGTCAAGATTTTGTGATACTTATTTTCTTCATTTGAGGTTCAACTTTACCTTTATCTCTTTAACTTTTTTATGGAATTTGATGTGCTTATTGTAAAACCTCGGATTCGAAAAGGAAATAATTCTAGGTTTTCTGGAATTTCTGGTGCCAGTACCAACAAAGCCACCTACGGCCCGTGGATTGACCTACGATCCGTAGGTCAGGCCCGTGGTTGGCTAGTCCAGGTTCTTTAAATATGTTAAGCCTCAGTACTTTTATATGGCTTGCCAGGATGGAGCGTCGACCCATGCACGAGCCGTAGGTCGGTCTCGTAGTTGAGACCCTGTCACGACCCGATTTCTCGAGTCATGGTAGCGCCTACCACCCCACCTGTAGGCCAGCTGAAACCCTATCCTGGAACTGAACAGTAATGGGACTAAGGGTGGAAACTAACCTCAACTAAGGAGAAGCATCAAATAAAACACATAAGAGAAGGCTGAGGCGAAACCGAAACTATATAAACAAGACACCTCCTAGAACTTGGAAGTCAAGAGTACAAAACTACTAACAAGAGTACAAGTCCCAAAAGTGGACCACAGAAACAAACTGTCTCGAAAGCAAAAGACAAGTAAAAATATAAATACAAAAGGAGACAAGTAATACAAGAACGCCATGTGCTCACCCTCGTCTTCTTGACAGACAGCTGCAGGGTCGATCTCAACGCTGAGAAATGGTGCTCGGACCTGCATCACGAAAACAGATGCAGAGTGTAGCATGAGTACCAAACAACACGTACCTAGTAGGCATCATAAGTCGAGTGAGCAAGAAAGGTAAAAAGCAGCAGACAAGATAGAATCAAACACAACAGAGTAGGAAAAGAGTAAACAGAAAGCAAAACTAAGAACGTCACACTAAAACCAACTGGGCTCCCATAAGACCCGCTAGGCACACTCAAGCACACACAAACAAGAACCTAAATGAACCTTCATAAGCCTGACATGTACACACAGAGAATCTACACAATGGAACCAAGGGAACCCAACTCCAACAGCCTTAACACCCACATGAATGAACCAAATAAAGATAACACCTGGGCCCCACCCAATCATCGGTCTCGAGTTGGAAATAACTGACTCTAACCGCATAACGTCAGCTTCTGGCTAGAAATAACATCTCTCGCTCAACGGCCTCGAGCTAGAAGTAACGAACTCTAACCGCGTAACGTCAGCCTTAGACCGGAGATAACAACCTACGCTCAACAGTCTCACTCTAGAAATACCGAGCTCCAACTGGGTAACGTCAGTAGCGGCCTGGAGCTAGAAGCCTACGCTCAATAGTCTCAGGCTGGAAATACCGAGCTCCAACCTGGTAACATCAACAGCGGCCTAGAGCTAGCAGCCTACACTCATCAATCTCGCGCTTGAAATACCGGGCTCTAACCGGGTAACGTCAGTTGCGGATTGGAGCTAGCCGCCTTGAACCAAATAAAGCCATCACCAACCAACTCATCACAAGGCTAGAAACCGCGGGACGCCACCCCCACAAGGATAACAATCGAAGCCTCCTAGCCTATCACAACCCAACCATCAATTGGCGCAATAGCTAGATATCCCGGCAGTACCCCCGAACCACAGAAACAAGAAGAGGAAGAATAGAAAATTTTTGAAAGCACAAAAATTTCTAAACTAAGGCCCACACTATGAGACCCAAGTTTGTTATACCAGTCTACAAGGATCTAATCCATCCGAATCGACCTAAAATACATACTAAGGTCAATTAGATGCGTGGGACTAAGGCAATACTACCCTGACCTATTCGAAAGTCTGAACATAAAGCACCGCAATCATCAAACACCAGCAAATATCCCGAACTTACACATGCAACAATAGATAATCATCCAACAGGTAACCCACAACAACATATCAAAAACCCAAATCAACAATCCACCCTAAACAATATACTAACTCCGAATAGTCCAGAAATCATCATTAAATGAAGAAAAACACAGAAGAAGAACATAAGTACTAACTACTAAACCCAGATTCACACAATTCGACAACTAATCACACATTCAAGCTCAATCTAGGAAGAAGGGAAGCCGTAACCTACCAGAAAGCCGATCACGCGGGCTCTAAGTCACTCTGCCAGAGCTTTCCCCTTCCGAACGGCCTTAGACTATTTCCACGCTGCAAAAAAATAGAGTCACAGCGTCAATACGGTCGTTTAGACAAAAATCATAAAATTGGAGACAGATTATTTTGGAGTCAAAATTGGCAAACGTGGGACCCATTCCAAATTTTCCAAAATTGACTCCCTGAAGAGGTCCCAAACCCTCCCCCAAACTTGTATTCCAAAACAGAAAACCTATCGGGGCTCGGATCACCTCTAAACAACCAACACAAGAAATATAAAACATTATTAATATAGGCCTAGGATAACAACTTACACCTCAAATTCACGGAAAACAAGGAATACCAAACACAAACCAAGCCAAGACCCACACAACCAACGGGAATCTGAATGCCTGTGACTTCGAATCATCAAAAACTGATAAAAGATGAGGGAGATATGAAATTTCAAAGTTTTCATCAAATGAGCCTCGACCTCACCATTATAGCCACTACAACCCGCTGACCTCTACGAACGCGGCCAAGGCCCCGCGAAAGCAAACTATGCAACGCGAACGAGGAGAGAAGGGACTTAGACCTCTGAAAATGCGGAACCCTATCCACGCATTGCAGAGAGGAGACTTCCCCAAGCTTCCCAGACCTCCGCAAACGCGGAGAGGGAGATCACCCAACCCCACAGACCTCCGCAAATGCGGAGAGCAGAACCTCACACGTCCACGAACGCGGCCTCTGGCCTGCGAACACGGAGTAGACACCCTTACAGCTCCACGAATGCGGAGACTATCCTAAACGCGGAGAGATGGGGTGTCTGTAGGCACAAGCTCTGTTTTGGGACAATTTCAAAACTCCAATGTGGTGCTCGAAATTCGTTCGGAACCCCGTGCAAGGAAACGAGATATGCTATCCCATCAAATTCGATGTTCCAGACTCAATGGCGCAGTCATAATTCCCATACGATGTCATTTTCAACGAAAAGTGGGTCCCACACCCAATGGGCCATTTAAGTAAAATTCTACCGGAGACCATAGAATTTGATCGGAAGCTCCCGAAAGTTCTCGAAGGGTCATTCGAGACCAAACTCGGCATTCCGGAACTAATCGTGCTATCAAAATTCTCATTTGAGCGCATTTACCAAGAATGTTGACTAAAGTCAACTTTAAGCCAAATTTCGTAGGCTAAAGAACTAACTGGCCCTAAATTCACACCGGAAACACCGTGACTCAGGCCAACCATGGTTCTAGCCTAATTTGTTTGCTCTGGAGCTGATGGAACCATCAGAATTCTCATCTAAGGTCGTTTACTTTAAGTTATGACTGAAATCAACTTGTCAAGGTTCAAAAGGTCAGAACAGGAAAAAAGGCCTAAAAACCAAACAAAAGACCAGAGGATCATTTGATAACGCTCAACCACACATATCACAGTTCAAAGTGTGGGCGGTCGCTATGCAAGTATAAGCCCAACAAAGAGTTGGGGTCGATCCCACGAGGAACAATGTGTAGGGCGATTGAAGAAACAAAGAATTACTAGCTACTAGTTTGAATCCAAAATATAAGGTACAATTATAAAATGAGATGATTTCAAGTAATGAATTTAGGATAGGGAATAGAGGAGAACAACAGACAAAGCCATATCGAACAAGATTACCAAAGGGGTTTGGGAATGGGAAATCTTTCAAAATCCCTATCCATTGCACATTAGCATCATACATCTCAATTAATCATGGGTAAAATCATATATGCCTCAGACACTAAATTATCTACCTAATGATATCGAATATAGGCAAATATTTCTCAATTGGCTCTCACGAACCCAATCAAGTGGCAACACAAGCAATCCGATTAAAGGCAATGCAAGGATTCACTATTTCTAGCAAAATTCGACAATTGAGTTGCAAAACCTCAATTAAAGCACCAATCAATCATACCCAACCTCAATTAAATCTCAAAAGCTAAATCAAAGTAAATGGGCAAGTCCAAGGAGTGGTCAATTCCAATGGAAAGCAATTAAAGCATGAGATCAATTAGATATTCAAAAACCTATTTCATAAATGATAAAGCATTCAACTAATTACAAAAGCACAAGATAGAAATCAAAAACCCAAATATTGATTATGTCTAAAACAATATCCAAATCACTAATCAACAATTAACGCCTAGAATTCAACAATACAAGGAAAAGAGTTGAAGAAAGGTGAAAAATAATTACAACCCAAGCTTGCAATCTTCACTCTAATGGTGTTTGTTGAGGAATCTTGATCTCAAAGATATGCCCAAGCCTCAATCTCCAAGGTTCTTCTCTCTATTCTCTATGTTCTCTCCTTCAATGAATGATAATTCATTTATCCCTTCAAAATGACTGTGAATCGTTGTATATCGTGAATTAGTGTCAAAATGTGAATTTCCAGAACTGCCTAGACGCCAGTCACTTTTGTTCTCCGCATTCGCGGAGGTTAGAGTAATTGCACTCCCACTCGGGGAGAAAGCACCTCCTTCGCGATAGTCTAAGAAGTTGTAGTCCACGTTTGCGGAGGATGTCCCGCGTTCGCGGTTCAATGTCGGTTGGAGCTCCGCGGTTGCACCTGACTCTCCGCGTTCGCGGAGAGTACTTCACTGCCAGATCCAATTTTCATGTTTTTAGCCCCATTTTGCTCCAATTTGCATTCTTTTTCATCAAACCTCCCTTTTCACTAACATATACCTGAAACACAAAATTCAAAGGAAAAATAGCCTCTTTCTCTTCTCAAGTACCACAAAATCACTAAGAAAAGGACTCAAAATGAGTGAAAATCACCCACTCATCAACACCCCCAACTTAAAATTTTGCTTGTCCTCAAGCGAAACAAAATCAAAAGCAGAAGAGGCAATCACAATAAGCACAACACACTTTCATTCCGAATAGAGATCATGATCATGACATTGGTTGGTACTAACAAATAGTCTTCAAGCAAACTTTTCACAAAAACAACCCTTTATTTTCAAGGAACATTTTTCAAAAACCAAGAATCATTAAGTGACAACAACTCAAACTCAAGAAATTACTCAACTCTTTAGCTCTTTTCCATGCTTACTTGATGCAATTTGAAATTTTCAAAATCACCATTCAAGTAACCTACATGCCCTCACAAGAACAGAAATGTCCCAAAACACTCACAAGTATTTACCAGACAAGGGACAACAACGCAAACACTTACACTCACAAAAGAACATCTTATGCCCACAAGTGCCACACCATAGGCTTGCCCTTATTGTCAATCAACATCGACTCAATCTCACTTGGTTAGAAATCACAAAGGACTTTGTTAAGCTTCTAATGTAGGCTTAGGGAAGGTAAGGATATCATTTAGGTACAAGTGACTACACCCTCCTTGAACTCTACTCAACAACTCAACATTTTCCAACTTTTCCACATTTTCTTCACTTTACAAACCAATGCAAAATTCACCTTTTCATTCTAGATGCCCCACATGCAACCATTTTCAACTTTTTAGAGGATTCAAGATTCTTTTATTCACTTTCTTTTTCATAACTCTCGTTTTCAAAACTTTTTCTTTCTTTGAGACATCTTTCCTCCTATATATCTATTTTTTTATCAAGCTCTTATGCAATAGGCATCCCTTCTATGAATTTCCCATAACACCCCCAACTTAGGCTTTTAGCCTCAACTCTCACAACTTCAAGTACAAGGAGGGAAAGGGTTCAAGCGAGGAACGTATTTTCAAAATGGCTAAGGCTTGTAATAAGGTTGCCAATAAAAGGATTTAAGCACAAAGGAGACAACTAGGGATACATTTAGTGCAAAGGTGGGATATTTAGGCTAAGTGGACTTCAATAACAATCAAAGAAAGCCTAAGATCATTTTTCCAACCCAACTCAATTAAGACCAATATTTCAAGACTAACCGGGCAAGTTCTAGGTGGCACAAGCAAACACAAGGCATTATTCAACAACTCACCACACCTAGCATGAAAATCACTCAAGATAGATCAAAATCTTATTTCCTTTTCAACAAACATGCGGCAATGAAAAATTAGACTGCCAATGAATCAAGAGTCACAGAAAGAGTCACAAGAGTTGTCACAAAATCATTCAACACTTGCTCAATTTTAAAAACGGAGGGGTATGCTCAAAAACACATTTTTTGCAAGCAATAATATATTCTTAGTACAAAACAAGCCACAATCTCCCAAAAGAACTATGAAGAATTCGCCCTTAAGAAAGTCGTCAACCAATCTATCATTGGGCAACTTCATACATCAATTCGGGACCGGTTACTCAGACTTCACCAACAATGGCTACTCAGACTTCACCACACAACAAATCCATGCTTTACCCTTAAGAAAGTCGTCACTCTATCCATCATAGGGCATCGCCAATCAACAACAACTCAAAACAACAACACCATCCCAAGACAAAAGAAATAAAACATAAAGAAACTATCAAAAACAATAAAAACTAATTAAGGGAATCAATAATCCAACACAATCAACAATTAAGTTCCAAAAGCCCGACAAGGGCACATCATCCATGAATCAAAACAAATATCATACAACATAACAGAAACAACCAACAAACAATCTCAAACATCCTAAACAAGAAATACAGAACATGAGTCTTAAGGGAAGCACCCCCATCTAAAAATCACACTGCGTCCTCACAGTACAAAAATCAAAAGAGAATACGAGGGGCTCCATGTAGTGTAATCACTCTGAGCTAGCATCATAAGGGAATGGAAAATCTTCATCATCACACGAACTACTACCGCATAGGCTCCGGAGCTTTCCCATCATCTTGCTCAGGAACCGGCTCTTCTTCTTCTCATGCTCTCGAAAAGTCAATTGGCACTGCTCATTCTTCCCCTACCTCCGACTAAGATGCTCCAATCTATCGGACATAGCCTTCTGTGCAGCAGCTACAGAGACAATAGTAGGTGCAGATGCACCCTCAGATGTGGCTCAAGAACGCCAGATCGGAAGGCTAGCAACTAGCTTTCAGATATGAGCATCCACTCCCTGTATATGAGACGATATGTATAGATCGTGGAAGGCCCAAACTGGAGGGGTCCTGCTGAAGATGAAGCACCAGTCTCAGAAGTGGGGTGTACTACCCGAACTGTGGGCCAAGCACGTCAATCTTTCTCTTTTTATGCCTGTCACCCTGTGCACCCCTCTTCTTCAAAGGGTGAATCTCAGTGCCTTGCTTCTTCTCCTCATCTGTCGGCAGTCTCGGCACTCCGGCACTGTAACATAGCTGAGTGATCAATGAAGGAAAGATAAGACTCCTGGTCTTCCCCTCGGCTACCTCAATAATATGGTCCAGAATCAACTAGCCCACATTCACCCCCAGCCCATCCATAATAGCTGCAATAACCAAAGCTCTATCTAGTGTCACCTCGGTATCATGTGTTGAGGGAATGACCCGAGCACATATAATGGAGAGCCAATCTCGTTCTCCGATGTAAACTCACGAGACTCCACCCCTCTTTTTGTCTCGAACCACTCCAGAGGCTCACCATTGTGCAACTTATCAAACAGCCACTGAGTACCCAGCTCCTTGTAACGCTCCAGATATATCTTTTTATCTGCATCTAGGAGACTGTAATAATCATTAATCACCTCTGGGCTAAAATGCACCTGCATCCCTCGGACGATAGTGACGGTGGCATCATTAAAATCAGTCTCCGAGGCATTAGAAAAGAACTCAGCTACGATAACGCTCAACCACACCTGTCACAGTTCAAAGTGTGGGCGGTCGCTATGCAATTATAAACCCAATGAAGAGTTGGGGTCGATCCAACGAGGAACAATGTGCAGGGCGATTGAAGAAACAAAGAATTACTAGCTACTTGTTTGAATCAGAAATATAAGGTACAATTATAAAATGAGAAGATTTCAAGTAACGAATATAGGATAGGGGATAGAAGAGAACAAGGGACAAAGCCATATCGAACAAGATTACCAAAGGGATTTGGGAATGGGAAATCGATCAAAATCCATATGATCCATTGCATATTAGTATCATAGAATCTCAATTAATCATGGGTAAAATCATATATGCCTCGGACACTAAATTATCTACCTAATTCTATCGAACATAGGAGAATATTTCTCAATTGTCTCTCACAAGCCCAATCAAGTGGTAACACAAGCAATCCGATTAAACGTAATGCAAGGATTCACTATTTCTAGCAAAATCCGACAATTGAGTTGCTAAACCTCAATTAAAGCACCAATCAATCACACCCAACCTCAATTAAATCTCACAAGCTAAATCAAAGTAAATGGGCATGTCCAAGGAGTGATCAGTTCCAATTGAAAGCAATTAAAGCATGAGATCAATTGGATAATCAAAAACCCATTTTATAAATGATAAAGAATTCAACTAATTACAAAAGCACAAGATAGAAATCAAAAACCAAAATATTGATTATGTCTAACATAATATCCAAATCACTAATCAACAATTAACGCCTAGAATTCAACAATACAAAGCAAAGAGTTGAAGAAAGGTGAAAAATAATTACAACCCAAGCTCACAATCTTCACTCTAATGGTATTTGTTGAGGAATCTAGATCTCAAAGCTATGTCCAAGCCTCAATCCCCAAGGTTCTTCTCTTTATTCTTTGTGTTCTCTCCTTCAATGAATGATAATTCATTAATCCCTTCAAAATGGCTGTGAATCAGTGTATATGGTGAATTAGGGTCAAAATGTGAATTTCCAAAACTGGCCAGACATCAGTCACCTTTTCTTCTCCATGTTCACGGAGGTTAGAGTAATTGCACTCCGCATTCACGGAGGAAGCACCACGTTCACGGTAGTCTGAGAAGTTGTACTCAGTGTTCACGGAGAATGTCCCGCGTCCGCGGTTCAATGCCGGCTGGAGTTCCACGGTGGCTCTTGGCTCTCCGCGTTCACGGAGAGTACTTCACTGCCAGATCCAATTTTCATGTTTTTAGCTCCATTTTGCTCCAATTTTCATTCTTTTTCATCAAATCTCCTTTTTCACCAACATGTACCTGAAACACAAAATTCAAAGGAAAATTAGTCTCTTTCTCTACTTAAGTACCACAAAATCACCAAGAAAAGGACTTCAAATGAGTGAAAATTATCCATTCATCGTCCTTCTAGTAGAGTCAATATAAGAGCGAAGGTAAGTCTATCTTTCAACTCTTGGAAGCTCTTCTCACATGCTTCAGACCATAAAAACTTTGCCTTCTTTCGGGTTAAAACCGTCAATGGAGAGGCGATCAAAGAAAACCCCTCAACAAACCTTCTATAATAACCTGCCAAACCCAAGAAACTTCAAATATCTGAAGAGGATAGAGGTCTAGGCTAGCTCTTAACTACTTTGGTCTTCTTAGGATCTACCTCAATGCCCTTACCAGAAACAAGGTGACAAAGATAAGCCACGAATCTCAACCAAAACTCACATTTACTAAACTTGGCAAAGAGTTATTGGTCCTTGAGGACTTGCAACACAATTCTCAAATGATTGGCATGCTCATCCTCACTCCTTGAATAAATCAAGATATCATCAATAAACACAACCACAAACATATCCAAGTATTGTCTAAACACCCTATTCATCAAATCCATGAATGTGGCCAGAGCTTTTGTCAACCCAAAGGGCATTACTAGAAACTCTTAGTGACCATACTTAGTCTGAAAAGTTGTCTTATGGATGTCATCTTCCTTCACCATTAATTGGTGATAGCCCGACTGAAGGTCAATCTTAGAGAAATAACTCGCTCCTTGTAGTTGATCAAACAAATCATCTATGCAACCCATAGAAATTATCTTTCTAGCTTTAAGGCATGAAACAAACTTACTCTTGAGCATAGAATTTCTTCCTTTCCACACTAGGATGGGTTCATTTGGAATTTGAAACTTGACTACTCGACTTCTACGATCGATAGAAGCATAACATAAATGTAGCCAATCCATCCCAAGAATAACATCAAAGTCTAACATATCAAGCTCTATTAGATCAACATGAGTGACTATATGGGGTACGGAGATGGGACACCCTCTTAACCATAATAGAATCACCAACTGGGGTAGAGACTTGAAAAGGATCCAACAACACATCCAGAAGAACATGAAACCTCAGAGCCACATATGGCGTCACAAAAGACAAGGGAGCATCGGGGTCAAGCAAAGCTTAAACATCAATATGAAAGACTTTCAACACAACGGTAACCACATCGGGAGAACCCTCTTGCTCTTGACGAGTCTAAAGTGAATAGAATTGGTTTTGTTTTCGATTTCCACTAGAACCTGATGGAGGATAAGGTTGAACCTCTCAATGGTTATTTCCTTCATTCTTAGCCGCTAAAGGGCAATACCTTATCTTATGATCCATCTTTCCACAACCAAAACATGCATTAGAACCGGCTAGGCATTTACCCTCATGCTTCTTTCCACATTTAGCACAAGTAGGAAATAGCGGTCCACCACCATTCCCTCCTTGAGGCTTAGGGTTAGATACCCTTTCTTTGTTGCACTTAGGAGGAGCATCGGAGGAACCTTGACAAGAAAACATTTGTCGGAAGTTAGGACGACCATACATATCGGACCTTAAATGAGAGAAATTTCCACCACTGGTCCTTGCCTTCTTTACCACCCTAGATCTTTCTATAGGTTTCTCCTCCTCTATTCGTTGAGCATGCACCATGAGATGAAAAATGTCCATATCATTATAAAGAATGGTGGTATGACATTCCTTGACCACTATTTCAGACACTACCGAAATAAACTTACTCATTCTTGCCCTAGGATCGGCAACCATAGTGGGAGCATATTGAGACAAATGTGTGAATTTCAAAGCATACTCCTTCACACTCATGTTTCCTTGACGAAGGTTGACGAACTCAAGTACCTTTGCCTCCCTCATCTCAAGGGGAAAGAACCTATCAAGGAAAGTAACCTTATACTTCTCCCAATCAAAAGGACCCGCATCGACCGCCCTCTCACTCTTCCATTGCTTATATTACACTTGAGCCACACCCTTAAGTTGATAAGCGTCCAACTCCGCCTTCTCCAGCGGTGTTACTCCCATGATCATCAACACCTCATACACCTCATCAATAAACTATAGAGGAGGTTCTTCAATCTTAGACCCATGAAACTCCGAAGGGTTCATCCTAGAGAAGTACCTCACCCTAGATGCTGCCATACCCACATTTGGGTTCACAAGGGCCACAGCCTCCCGATTGGCTTGAGCCGTCATGGCTTGCGCCAACACTTGAAAAGCAGCCCTAAACTCCGCATTAGTCCCTTGCTCGGCCAAGGGATCGACCGAAACTTGGGGAGCTTCTTGAGAAGCTTCTTGAGGAGCTTCTTGTTTGACATTCTCTCTCGCATTCCTCCTAGCATATGCCCTTCGGTGGCCATATCCTAAAAAGCATCAGATAGGGATTAGGAGAGAAAGATATAGAGTTAAACTCTATCGCACGACTTTAGAATGATGAAAGAAATGGAGTTTCCTAAACATCTTATAGCCTCTCATTCATAAGTGTGGCGCACTTCACACCCATGTACTAGATTATACTAGACGTGGCTTATGAGACTTCCTAGGATCTTTCTAAAATCTTATGCTCTGAATACCAAGTTTGTCATGACGTAATGTACCCCTAGACGTGACATGGCGTACAAGACCCCGAAAAGCCCCATATAAGCCACTTAGCATACATCATACAAGATAATAGTAACTAAGGGTTCAAAGGAAAATTTTCTATCCAAAGAGTTTACAAGCATAGCAGAAGTCTAAACATAGTCTCAAAGCCATCTATCAAAGAATAGAAAGAACGTTGGGACGTAACCCAATACAAGTCCAAAGGTAAAGAAACATAAAAGAATAACAAGGCAATGCCCTCAAAAATATGAGGACTCACCAAGTCTTCAAGTCTCTATATACTCACTAGCCACGAGCGGAATGAGAAGAATCACCAAGCCCTACATATGAGACAATGTAGGAAAAAATTATGCGTTAGTACATGGAATGTACCAAGTATGATAGCTATGCAAAAAAAATCATCAAGTCATGCTAAAAAGAGGACATTTTCATTACATGCAATGACCAAGCTAAAACGTGAGATAAGAGTTAGAAAACGTAACTCATAAAAACATCCTCAATGCAAGCTAAACATTTTTAAAACCTTAAAACACCTTCATATGTTCATTATTGTGGGAAGTGAGCCTTAATCGACATAGACCATTTGATCTATAACATGGAATCCGGTGTCTACCCCACACCAAAAAGAGGTGTCCTTACTTGCCAAGGTAAGAACCATAACTTCTAGCTTAAGTCGATCCACTAGCTAATCCTATGGTGGCACGTAGTTTATGGGACATGGGTAATCGCCACTTGTCCACTCGGTTCTAAGCACAGTTCCCACGGATTAATCATAAATCATAATTCATCTAATCCTTAGTAGATATGGTTAATCGCCTCTTATCCTTCTTTAGGGAACATGCGTAATCGTCTTGTCCCTTCATTAGATTAGCTGCTTAATCATTGATTCAAGTTTAGTTGAGAAAACCTTTCAACATGTTATGAATCCTTTATGTGAGAAAAATCCTTTCACATTAATGGGTTGAGTAATATGTGAGAAACCCTTTCACAACTCAACAACAACATCAATTATCCTTCAATCTCAAAGCAAGTCTTAAATTATCATAAGTTTCATAATTGAACATGCATATATTCATAAAAACCATCTTTTGATCATTCATAACATCATCATCAAAAATCCTAGCTTAGAAAACAACAATCATGCATAGGCTCACATAAATTCATCTTAAAATCATTCAATTTCCCCAATTCATCTTTCATAGTTCAAAACCTCATGTCTTGATCATAGTCTAGAAATAAGGATATTCATTTCGGTTCATGGGGATTCAACTTGAAACATTCAATTTAACTCAATTCATGCATATTTAAACATAATTAAATCAATTAGACCATAATTTGAAAGAACCCATAAGATAGAAGAAAATCCTAATTTCAATTGAAGGATTCTAGCTTGAAAATTGAGGAATTTAGGAACCCTACGGAGGAAAGGGCTCTATAGGTGAAGAACTATCATACCTTGATACAAAAAGCTTGAAATCAATGGAGGATTGGGAGACTTGGCTTGAAAACACAAGCTCTTACTTCTTCTTCTTCAAGGTTTTCTAGAGAGAGAATTATTAGGGAGAGGAGAGTTTTTAGAATGATTAGAAATGGGTAGAATTATGCTTTAAAGGTTTATATAGGGGCTAGGTTAAAATGCAAACCGACTTATATGAGGAATTAAACACATAGGGAAAAGACGAAAAAGCCTTTCTCAAAAAAACTATCGGACCCCTATCTACGGTTGGACCTGCAGTCCGTAAGTCAACTTATGGACCGTATTGTTCAACCATAGATAGATTCATAGACGTTCCAACTTTGGATCCCCAACGAATGGACCCCATGTACGGTCCGTACATGGCCACCATAGGTCCAACTCTTGGCCCTAAATATTTCACTATGTGTGGGTCTGTAATGGCCTTTCAGGTCATTTGCGTGTTTCTACCTCTTTTCTGTAATTTAGAGCATTCCAGTAGTGACCCTGAGTAATTTTTGACTTTCTGGCACTGTAGGTTTGGTCTTCTGGTCGTTCGTTTGGATTTTTATGCATGTTTTCCTGTTCTAGAGCTTTTGAACCTTCAAAAGTTGATTTTAGTCATAACATCAGGTAAACGACATCATATGGGAATTCTTATGGTTCCATCAACTCCAGAGCAGCAAAATTAGGCTAGAAGCATGGTTAGCCTGAGTCCTGGGCCTTCCGGTGTGAATTTGGGGCCAGTTATCTCTTTAGCCTTCGAAATTTGGCTTAAAGTTGACTTTAGTCAACATTCTTGGAAAACGCACTCAGATGAGAGGTATAACAGTGTGGTTAGTTCCGAAATGCTGAGTTCGGTCTAGAATGACCCTTCAAGAACTTTTAGGAGGTTCTAATCAAATTTTGAGGCCTCCGGTAGAATTTGGCTAAAATTGTCCATTGGGTGTGGACCCACTTTTCATTGAAACAACCTCGTATGGGAATTTTGACTATGCCATTGAGTCTAGAACTTCGAATTTGATGGGGTGGTATATCTCGTTTGCATGCACGGGGTTTCGAACGAATTTCGAGCACTTGTTAAAGTTTTGGAATTATCCCAAAACATAACTGGTGCAGTTGGTGTCTGCAGACACCCTATCTCTCCGCGTTCGCGTAGGTCTTTGGGGTGGGGTGATCTCTGGGAAGCCTGGGGGAGTCTCATCTCTGCGATTCTTGGATAGGGTTCCTCATTCGTGGAGGTCTGAGTCCCTTCTATCCGCGTTCACGGGTCCCTCGCCGTGCTCGCGGAGCATAGTTTGCTTTCCCTCCCCGTTCGGGGGACCTTCACCGCGATCGCGAAGGTCAACAGGTTGCAGTGGCTATAAAGATGACGTCGAGGCACATTTGATGAAAACTTTGAAATTTCATATCTCCCTCATCTTTTATCATATTTTTGTGATTTGAAGTCCCAGGCGTTCAAATTCTCGTTGGCAGTGTGGGTCTTTGCTCTATTTTCATTGGGTGTTCCTCATTTTTTGTGAATTCGAGGTGTAAGTTGCTATCCTAGGCCTATATTTGTTATGTTTTGTATTTCTTGTGTTGGCTTTTTTGAGCTGATTCGAGCCCCGATAGGTGTTCCGTTTTGGAATACAAGTTCGGGGGTGTGTTTGGGACCTCTTCACGGAGTAAATTCAAGAAAATCCAGAGCGGGTCCTATGTTTTCTGATTTTGACTACAAAATTAGTATGTCTCCGATTTTGATTATTTTAGTGTCTAAACGAATGTATTGACGTTGTGACTCTAATTTTTGCAGCGTGGAAGCTGTCTCAGGTCATTTGGAAGGGGAAAGATCCGACAGAGTGACTTGGAGCGCGTGTGATCGGCCTTCTGGTAAGTTACGACATCCCTTCTTCCTAGATTAAGCTTGAATGTGTGGTTACTTTTTGACTTGTGTGAATATGGGTTGAGTAGTTAGTACTTCTGTTCTTCTTCTCCATTTTTCTTCATTTAGAGATTATTTCTGGACTGTTCGGGGTTAGTATATTGTTTTAGGGTGGATTGTTGATTTGGGTTGTTGATATGTTGTTGTGGGTTACGTGATGGGTGGTTATCTGATGTTGCATGCATGGGTTCAGGATATTTGCTGGTGTTTGATGATTGTGTTCTTTTATGTTCCAACCTTAGAATTGGTTAGGGTAGTATTGCCTTAGTCCCATGCACATGATTGACCTGAGTATGTATCCGACGTCGATTCGGATGGATTAGATCCTTGTAGACTGGTATAGCAAACTTGGGTCTGATATTGTGGACCTTAGTTTAGGCATCTCCGTGCTTTCCAGATTTTTCTATTCTTCCTCTTCTTGTCTCTGGGTTCTAGGGTGCTACCGGAAGATTTAGCTATTTCACCGATTAATGGTTGGGTTGTGATAGGCTGGGAGCCTTCGGTTGTTATCCTTGTGAGGTGCTGCGGTGTCTAGGTTGGTGATGAGTTGGTTGTTGCTGGCTTCATTTGGTTCGAGGCTGCTAGCTCTAGTCCGTAGCTGACGTTACCCGATTAAAGCCCGATATTTCTAGCGCGAGACTGATGAGCATAGGCTGCTAGTTCTAGGCCGCTACTGACGTTACCCGGTTGGAGCCCGGTATTTCCAGCGCGAGACTGTTGAGTATAGGCTGCTTGCTCCAGGCTGCAGCTGACGTTACCCGATTGGAGACTGGTATTTCCAGCGCGAGATTATTCAGCGTAGGCTGTTAGCTCCGATCCGAGGGTGACGTTATGCGATTAGAGTCCGTTACTTCCAGCTCGAGGCCGTTGAGCGAGAGATGTTATTTCCGGCCCAAGGCTAACATTATGTGGTTAGAGTCCATTATTTCCAGCTTGTGATCGATGATTGGGCGGGGCCTAGGTGTTATCTTTATTTGGTTCAGTCTCATGGGTGTTAAGGTTGTTGGAGTTGGGTTCCCTTGGTTTCGTTGTGTAGATTCTCTGTGTGTACATGTCGGTCTTATAGGGGTCCATTCGGGTTCTTGTTTGTCTGTGCTTGAGTGTGCCTAGCTGGTCTTATGGGGAGCCAGTTGGGTTTAGTGTTACATTCTTAGCTTTGCTTTCTGTTTACTCTTTTCCTGCTCTGTTGACCTCTGTTGTGTTTATTCTATCTTGTCAGCTTGTTTTTACCTTTCTTGCTTAGTCGTCCTATGATACCTACTGGGTACCTGTTGTTTGGTACTCAGGCTACACTCTGCATCTGTTTTTGTGATGCAGGTCCAAGCACCAGTTCGAGCCTGCAGTTGTCTCTCCAGGAGATGAGGGTGAGCACATAGCATTCTAGGACTGCCTGTCTTATTCTTTATTTATATTTTTTCTTGTCTTTTGCTTCCGAGAAAGTTTGTTTATGTGGTCCACTTTTGGGACTTGTACTCTTGTTAGTAGTTCTGTACTTGTGACTTCCAGGTTCTGGGAGGTGTCTTGTTTATATAGTTTTATTTTCGCTTCATCCTTCTCTTATGTGTTTTATTTGATGCTTCCGTTAAGTTAAGGTTACTTTCCACCCTTAGTCCCATTACTGTTCAGTTCTGGGATAGGGTTTCGACTGGCCTACTGGTAGGGCGGTAGGTGCCATCATGACTCGAGAAATCGGGTCGTGACAAGTGGGTATCAGAGCCCCAGGTTCGTTAGTCTCACTTATACAGAGCTAGCATCAAGTAGAGTCCTATAGATCGGCGCGGAGACGTCCGTGACTTATCCTCGGGAGGCTTCAGGGTGTCCGTAGGAGGTTTTCTTGTTTTGATTCTTGTTCATGCGTCGTGGTCTGATTCATTTCATGAAATCTCACTTGCTTCACTCTGTTACAGGATAGTTTATACGAGCAGTAGTGGTCAACCCTGAGGTCGAGGTGGTGCTGCGATAGCATACCGCGTTAGAGCAAGGACTCCTGAGACGGAGGCGGAGCCTTGTGGAGAGTAGATTCCTCCTAAGCAGATGGGGCAGGGACCAGCCCAGCCACCATCGCACTAGCTGCCGCCCCTAATCTTCATGCCATGCTTGCAAAGATCCTAGCTGCTATCGGGGGTATGCAGCAGCAGCAACCGGCCCCAGAACCATTCCTTGAGCCAGTTCAAGCACAGCAGGGCCAACCTGCATTAGCGGCTCTAGAGGTTAATTAGCCGCCAGCACCAACTGCAGTCCAGCCAGACCCTTTGGATGGGGTTATGCCACTTCTAGAGGAGAAGATGCTCGGGGTGTTTCTCTGGCTCTCACTGCTGAGGTTCTCAGGGGCTGCAGGGGAGGACGCCCATGAGTTTATCACTACTTTCCAGGAGCGATTACAGACTTTGGGCCTAGTGGAGTCTAGGGGAGCCGACTTCACGACATATAAGTTAAACGGATCGGCCAGATAGTGGTGGCGTTCTTTTATCAAAAATAGGCCAGCTGGGTCACCACTGGTATCATGGATGGAGTTTTCAGAGGCTTTTCTTGCTCGATTTATTCCACGGAGCGTCAGGGTTTGACTTTGTGATGAGTTCTCAAGGTTCGAGCTGGGCTCCATGACAGTATCTAAGTACGAGGCCAGATTTCTCGAGTTGTCCCGTCATGCCACCATGATTTTTCCTACAGAGAAGGACCGAGTCTGATGTTTTGTTAGAGGTTTGATGTTGCAGTTGAGGATTGAGTCGCAGTCTATGCTAGTAGCGGACCGTTCTATTCTAGACATTATGGACCATGCCCACACTATTGAGTAGCTCCATCGTGAGGCCCACGGGGGTAGCGGCAAGAGGGCTAGGCTGGATGATAACTTCAGCGGGACCCATCGTAGGTCAAGGGATACCCGAGATCGAGGACATCAGAGGTTCCAGCCAGGTCAGCCTAGTCGGCCGTTCCAGGCTTCTTTACAGTTTGCAGAGGGTGACCAGCACCGTTAGAGTGGGCATAGTGCCGGCCCAAGTCAAGGCCGAGGAGGTTTCCAGGTAGGTTCATCAGGTTGGGGTGGCCGGCCTTCAGCAGTGGACAGATCTTCGCAGGGTTGCTTCACTTGTGGGGAGCTTGGTCATTGGGCTAGGGAGTGCCCTGTTAGCAGATTAGCTTTACCAACTCCTCAAGGGGTGAGATCGGTTGCAGTGGTAGCACCTTTAGCTAGGGGAGGAGTTCAACAGCAGGGTGCTCGGGTAGTTGCTCGGGGAGGCAAGACAGACAGTTGAGTGGATGCATGGGGTAGGGGTGCCCAAGGCCATTTCTATGCATCTCCAGGTAGAGCAGAGGTCGAGGCATCTGATGATGTGATCATAGGTACGGTTCTTTTATGCCATCAGTCCGCTTCAGCCTTATTAGATGCAGGTTTTACTTATTTGTATGTGTCGGCTTATTGTGTGCCTCGTTTGGGAGTGAGCCCTGAGCCCTTATCAGTGCCTTTGCGTGTTTCGATCCTAGTAGGGGATTCTTTAGTGGTGGATCGAGTTTGTAGATCCTGTGTGGTGACAATTCGGGGGCAGGACACTCTGGTCGATCTTATTGTGCTTTGTATGGTGGATTTAGATGTGATTCTGGGCATGGATTGGCTATCCCCTCACCGAGCCATTTTGGATTGCTATGACAAGACCGTTAGTTTAGCCATGCCTAGTATTCCGCCAATGGTGTGGTAGGGTTCTCGTAGTTGTGCACTGGTCTGAGTGAATTCTTATGTTCAGGCTCGGAGGCTTGTGGCTTGCGGATGTTGGTCATACTTGGCGTATGTTAGAGATGTTAGTAGGGAGAGCTCTATAGTCGATTCAGTGCCTATAGTCTGAGAGTTTGCGGATATGTTTCCTGCAGAGCTTCCTGGCCTACCCCCAGAGCGAGATATTGACTTTACCATTGAATTAGATCCGGGTACTCATCCTATTTCTATTCCACCATACCGTATGGCACCTGCAGAGCTCAAGGAGCTCAATGTTCAGCTTCAAGACCTCTTGGGTAAGGGGTTCATTTATCCTAGTGTATCTCCTTGGGTTGCCCCAGTTCTGTTTGTGAAGAAGAAGGATGGCACCATGTGGGTGTGTATTGACTTCAGGCAGCAGAATAAGGCGACGGTAAGGAACCGTTACGCGATGCCTCGTATTGATGATCTATTTGACCAGCTTCAGGGTGCCACAATGTTTTTGAAAATTGACTTGAGATCTGGTTACTATCAGTTTAGAGTTAGAGCAGCGGACATCCCTAATACAACATTTAGGACTCGTTACGGCCATTATAAGTTCCCAGTGATGTCTTTTGGGTTGACTAATGCCCCTGCCATTTTCATGGACTTGATGACTCGTGTATTTAGGCCGTATCTTGACTTCTTCATCATAGTTTTTATTAATGACATCTTGGTATACTTGCGGAGCCATGGGGAGCATGAGCAGCATCTGAGGATAGTGCTCCAGACATTGAGAGATCATTGGCTTTATGCCATGTTCTCAAAGTGCCATTTCTTGCTTGAGTCTGTAGCGTTCTTGGGGCACGTGGTGTCCAAGGATGGCATTATGGTGGATCCGGTGAAGATTAAGGTTATCCGTGATTAGGATAGGCCCACTTCTGTGACTGAGGTTCAGAGTTTCGTCGGATTGGCAGGGTACTACAGGTGTTTTGTCGAGGGATTCTCCACTATTGCAACACCTCTGACTCGGTTGACTTGTCAGGATGTTCCCTTTGTATGATTAGAGGAGTGTGAGAGGAGCTTTCTGAGGCTTAAGGAGTTGCTTACCACCGCTCCTATATTGACTCATCCAGTTGAGGGTGAGGGCTTCACGGTTTATTGTGACGCATCCAGCATGGGTTTGGGTGTTGTTCTAATGCAGTAGGGCCGGGTTATTGCTTATGCATCGAGGAAGCTTAAGTTGCATGAGAGAAACTACTCCACTCATGATCTAGAGTTGGCAGCGGTAGATTTTACGCTTAAGATCTAGAGGCATTACCTTTAATGAGTTTATTGAGAGATTTATACCGATCACCGGAGCCTTAAGTACATTATGATTTAGAGGGATCTTAATTCGAGGCAGCGCCGTTGGATTGAGCTCCTGAAGGACTATGACCTCCCTATTCTCTACCACCCGAGCAAGGTAAATGTAGTAGCGGACGCCTTGAGTCGGAGGGCAGGGAGTATGGGTAGTCTAGCCTAACATTTTGTATCGGAGCGACGCTTGGCTATAGACATTCAGTCTTTAGCTAATCAAATGATCAAGCTTGATATTTCAGATTCCAGTCAGGTGTTAGATTATGGGAGGTTCAGTCATCTCTAGTTGATCAGATCTGTAGTCGTCAGTTTGAGGATCAGGCATTGGTGGCACTCATAGGCAGGGTTTTGGCAGGTGATGCAGGGTAGGTTACCCTAGATTAAGATTGGGTTTTGAGGTTTGTTGGCCGTTTTTGTGTTCCTAGAGTTGGTGATTTGATCCACCTGATTCTTAGCGAGGCCCATGATTCCAGATATTCTATCCATCCGGGCACAACTAAAATGTATCAAAATTTGAGGCAGCACTCCTGGTGGAGCAGTATGAGGAGAGACATCTCAGACTATGTGTCTCGTTGCTTGTGTTGCCAGCAGGTGAAGGTCGAGCATTTGAGGCCTTGTGGATAGTTGTGAGATTTCCCATTCTTGAGTAGAAGTGGGAGCCCATCACCATGGACTTTGTTGTAGGATTTCCACGAACTTCTAGAGGTGTTGACAGCATTTGGGTCATCGTGGATCAATTGACCAAGTCAGCACACTTCATCCAAGTTCATTCTTCCTTCAGTGCTGAGAGGTTAGCTCATATCTACATTCGGGAGATAGTCCTTCTACATGGTGTGCCTGTGTCTATCATTTGAGACCGGGCTTCATAGTTCATATTCAGCTTTTAGAGAGTACTTCAAGAGGATTTGGTCACCCGTGTTGATCTTAGCACAACTTTTCACACGCAGACCGATGGTCAGTCGGAGTGAACTATTCATGTTCTTGAGGATATGCGTTGGCCAGTGTTATGGATTTTGGATTCCAGTGGGACCAGTTCTTGCATTTGGCGAAGTTTACATACAACAACAGCTACCATTCCAGCATTCAGATGGCCCCATTTAAGGCCTTATATGGTAGGCGTTGTCGCACTCTAGTTGATTGGTTTGAGTCTAGAGAGCCTAGGCCGAGCGGTATAGATCTATTTCAGGAGACCTTGGAGCATGTGAGCTTGATTCAGGATAGGCTCAGGATGGCTCAGAGTAGACAGCGGAGTTATGCAGATCGCAGGCGTCGACCGTTGAGATTTGTAGTGGGTGACAGAGTATTCCTCCGAGTAGCGCCGCTCAAGGCAGATTGAGAAAGAACTATTCTTGAAGAGTGAAGACTCTCAATTGATGGGGTGATGAGTGATTACCCGGTGATATGGGGGACAATCAAGTTCCCCAAATTTGAGAATCGATTGTATTCAATATTGATGTCTTGAATAGTACTCATGATGAGCCGGATGCATAATGTTGGTGGTGCTAGAATTAAATCGATATGGATGCACTTTTGAGCGATCCCTTTGAATCTTTGGTTGACTTAGTGGGTTGTGATTGAGCCTTTCAATGAACATCACACATAGACTTTTGATCTTTTTGGGCTATGCTAAATGTGTGTATTTTGAAATGCCATGTGTGGTGAGCTCTTACTTGAAAACATGTGAGTGGAGTCCTAGAATTTGCCTCGTTAGTCTTATTGTCTAAGCCTTGGTGATGGTAAGGCGTGATCTTGGGCAAAAATTCTAAGAGGGAACCTAAATTCTCATATTATTTACGACTACCTTGTAAGGGTGTGCATCCATTTTTGCACCATTTGAGCCTAAACCATTTGTTGATAAAACCAAGCTAAAACTTCTCGAGCCAAATTGTCCCTACCTTCTCACCCAAACTTCTTTTTGAAGCATTGTATGTTTGAATAGCCAACTTAGGCTAAAACCCTAAGTTGGGAGTGTGGAAAGGAAGGATGAATCAAAACAAGTGAAGGGCTAAGAAGATGAAATGAGACTCAACTTTGAAGTGTATTGCAAAACGAAGGAACCCCTCCTTATAAAAAAAAAGACTCATTGTGATGAATTTTTTAAAAAAAATTGAAATGAAAAAGAGAAGTGTTGAAATAAAAGGGATTCCAAATAAAGTGAATGACAAATCAAAGTTTAAGTTCTCAAATGAAAAAGAATGAAAAGAATTTGTGAAGAGGTGAAGATGATTGCAACAATGGTTTGAAAAGGTGAAGTCACTAAACCAAATTGACCATACCTTAACCCTCAGCCCCATTACAAGCCTAAAAGAATCATGAGATCTTGCATGAACTTGGTTGTGTGATAATTGGAAAATATGGACAAACCTATGGGATGAAGCTTGCATGTATTTCTCTTTTGAGAGAGTTAGAGTTGCATTGATTCCTTATTTTATTTTTGATTTGCTTTGTGAGAGCATGGAATCATTCTTGATGTGAGGATACTTGAATGTACTTGTTGAAACATGGTCTTGCATTAGAGAAGAATCTACAGTGAGCTTGAGCGTGTATTAAAATCGGCTAGTCATTGCTTGAAGCTTTTCGATCACTATTGAGTGTTGAATGGGTTGAGAATAGTCTTGTATTGGCACTTACATGTTAGCTCCCATTGGGTACTACTGTAGACACCCTTATTGAGCTTAATGTTGTTGATTTACTTGAGGAAAAGCAAAAGTTAAAGTTGGGGGTGTTGATGAGTGGTAAATTTACACTCAGTTGAGGTCTATTTAGCTCAACAATTAGTGTCCTTAATGTCTAATTATGTCCGATTCTAATGATATTTTGATGTTTTACAGTTATGAAGGCTAATGGACAAGGCAAGGATGAATGTTTGAAAGAATGTCCAAACATATAAAAAGAAGTGCAAACTATACATTAATGATCGCCAAACAGAAATGGAGGATCGCCTAATCAGCATGACCTCGCCCAAAGTGACAGAGTACAACACTTTTATTTTTTGAGGCAGGTTGGCGGACTCCAAAAAGGAAGGCAGCTCGCTGAATGAGAAGGGTGACATTGTTGACCATCACCAAAAGTGATAGTATACGGAGAAAAATAGAAGTCTCGAAAGGAGAACTAACGTTGTTGATGTGAGGCCAAAAATATATTTTCTTATCATTATTTGTCTCAAATTTTGTATTTATATATTTTTTTTTTGAGCATGAATTTTATTAATTGTGCTAAAGAATATATTTTATTTGTAGGATTAAATTGGTGTGAAGATGAAGAAGTTTGGAGCTAAAACGAATTAAAGATGAAAGATTATAGAAGGAAAATCAAGCAGGAACCTTAAGGGATTAAATTGAATATAATAATATATAAATGTATAAAGTGCAGCGAGAACTTCAATTGAAGTTGTGCATGTTGCCACGTGGCAAGCATATGAGGACACGCACAATAGTGAAGGCGGCGGACACAGTTTTGACGCGTACAACCAGTTCAATTTCTTTTGGTTTTGGTTTTCCTAATTTGTTTAGGACTCAATTATTTTATTAAGGGTTTTCTACATCTATAAATAGTCCATAGAAATAACTATTATGGGGACATTGGAGAATACTTGAGAGAATATATTGTGGAAGGAAAAGTTGTCAATACTTTTTAGGGTTCTTTTCTTGTTCTTTTTCTTAGGTATTAGTAGCTAAAGACCCTTGTTCTCGGGCTGCGGCTACAGGTAATTGTTGAACATCAATTGTTTTTTAATTAATTATTAGTTATCGCTTAAATTACTTTTGTGTTCTTGTTTTAGTATTTCATGCCTGATCACCATAGAAATAAATTTATTGTCTATTCTTGGACTCGAGAGATAAAGAGGTAGATAGACCAAAGAATGCAAAGAGCTTGATCTAACTTGCATATCACTTGTTTAGATTCATGTTTAGGAGTGATGCCCAGAGGAACACCAAGCTTGGTTACAAAACAGGATGAAATATAAGTGCTCACTAATTAGGACTGTCTATCCCCGTTCAACGATGTAGTTAGACAGCTAGTTGGAGTAGGCGATTAGAGGTCGAGAGATCATGATCATAAAATCAACCCTCTAAATCAGTAATTTTGATAACCTTAGTTAATCAATTACATGAGATGCGATACATGAAACCCTATGCATGCTGCAGCCCTGAAATTGTCCCAACTTGCATTCTTTTATTTCTTTTGACACTCTTAAATAAATAATTAGACTAGTATAATTTAGTAAATAGTTATTTGACAAGTCTCTGTTGGTTTGATAATCCGGCTCATTTAGAGCCACTATATTACTTGCATGACCACGTACACTTGCGTGTGCAATTAGGAGCAACAAGTTTTTGGCGCCGTTGCTGGGGACATAGAAATTAACTATTCTTCTATGTTATACTTTTTCTTTTTATTTATTTATTTTTTTCTTTTTTCTTTTTTAGTTAATATTTTTTTCCAAACAACTAATTTTTTTATAATTTTTTCTTTTGAATAATTTGGTACGCTTATTGATATGGCTGATTGGGATAAATCGTGGTTGGGTGAGGAGTATCTATATAAGTATCCTTGTAATTATTATAATGGACCCCACTTGGATATCGAGTGTTCTATATGTCATATATGTGGTGGTCAATTTGCTCATTAGAATGGTTGTCCTAACTCTTACTCCCCTCCCCCGAACCCCTATTATTATTCTTCTGTTATCTGTGATGTTGGCAGGGGTGATGAAGTGGAGAATGCAAAACAAGAAGATTGCAATGTGAACTTATTCATGGAATGTACAGACATACTGGACAGAGTTAATTTAAAAATCACGGAACAAATAGTTGAATGTGTGGAAGAGCAATCAAAAATCATGGAAATGCAGGATAAGCTTGATGCTATTCAATTGCTAATTACAGTCCTAGCTAAATTAAAGGAAGAGATTGAATCCCAACAAGGAGAGAGTTGTGAATAAGCAGAGATAGTGAGCCAATCTTGGCTACAAGAACAAACTCAACTTCTAAAGTTTCAAGAGTCTATCGTGATGATCTGACATACATGACAACCCAACTGATTGAAGGAAGAGTTGAGCTCACACAAGAAATAGATCAATTTGGCTCAGATATTCATGACTTGGAGGCTCAGTTGAACAAAAAGGTTGAGGTGTCTGATGCTCAATCACCAATTGTTGTGGATGATGACCAACTAGTGGAGAAAAAAGAGGAATTCCAACCATTCAACTAAAGTGAGAATGTTGTAAATAATACTGCTTTGAGTTGAGGCATCTTGGATCTCATTCAAAACACTTGACTATAGATGAGGAACAAGGCCACTATATTCTAAAGTTTTCTAATCCACGTAGACAAAATGACATTCCGAACATAAGGGCCAAGAAGTGCGAGATGCGACATTTATTACTTGGTTCCTTTATATTTATACCACCCCCCTAGAGAGGAGCAGAAAAATTGATACAAAGTTAGGGGTACAATTCATAAGTTCAAAGTGGAAAGAAAAGTAGTGAATTTACTTGTGTCGTGCCGCGACGTTAAATTAGGCGCTTATTGGGAGGCAACCCAATTGGTAGTGTAGCTTCTTATTTTATTTATTTTTATTTTTATAGTGTCATTGTTTTTCTCCTTTGGTCTTGTTTTTGAAGATTAGGGAAAGTCTGAGTACCCAAAAATTTAGAGCTAAGGAGCACGTTTGAGCTTAAGTGTGGGGTGAGTACGACCCTTGATGAAAATTAAGAGAACACAGTACTAGCTAGGCCTAAAGGCCTCAGGGAGTTTTCCTAGCCCTTATTTTAAATTTTAATTGATGCTTTAGGGACGTAGCATCTTTTTAAGTGTAGGGTGGAGGAATGAATTCCTATTTTTTACTGCTTTATTGAGTCTTTTTGTATTTTTTATGATGGGTTCCTTGGCTTTTGTTTTCGGTTCTTTTTCTGAGGATAGTCCCTTTGAACCGATAGGGAGTAAATTTTTTCTTTTTATTTTTATTTTTTTTTAGAGAAAAGAAAAGACCTTTTTGAGTTGTGTGATACTTGCTATTTAGGCCTAATTTTGAGTAATACTTTCTTATGAATGCTTGATTGCTAATGAAATTGCAGACCCTTTGACACCGAGGTTCATGGTTGTCACTTTGTTTATAGCTTATTTTATTTTGTAGTTTGTTATGATCTTGTCTCTCTTAGAAGTTGAATTGATCCATCTTGATTGATACTTGTACCATGTGTGGTGAGAATTTGTTTATTCCACGTTTGCATCTTAGTCTAGAACTTGTCCTGCATATTATTGAAGCGAAATAAAAAGTGTTGCTTTGTTTAGGAGATGATAATAGGCTTTCTTAGATATGTCTTGTAAATTTTAGCCTTTTCAGATATTGTATCACTTGTTAGCCCTTTTGAGCCTGTAGCCTTTTATTGGTATCCATATTTTGCCCTTAACTATTTTGTTGAAACCCTAGTTTTTGCACCTTGCTTCCTTGAGCACTGTAGCATAGACTGATTATAATTGTTATATCTGAAGAAAAAAAGGGATGGTTGAGTGAAAAAAGGTAATCAATGATAGCTACAAAGTGATGAGAAAAGCCCTCTTAGAAAGAATGTGACATGAAAAAGGGAAAAAAGGGAGAAGAAAAAAAAGTTCTTTGAGAAAATAAAACAAAGAAAAAAAGTTGTGAAAGAAAAAAAAATGATTGAAGCATTCTTGAGATGATAAGAATTACTTGTGAAATAATTGTTGAAGAGAGGGTTGAAAATAAAGAGAAGAAAATAATTGGTGATGAAGTCTAAATATACAAAGTTCTTAGGGAAGTGTAAGTCACTATTATATAGGTTTTCCTACCCGTCCCCTAGCCTACATTACAACCCATTAAAGTCTTATTTGATTCTATTCGAGCATATGCTTAATTAGTGGAGATGTACATAATGGGCAAGCCTATGGTTCTTTGTGCATGCATGTGAATTTTATTTCTGAGTGTGAGAGTTGTTCTTTGATTCTAAGTCTTTAATTTATATTCAATCTTTTGAATTGAGTGTGTGGACTATTTCTTCTTGTGAGGGCACTTGTTTCATGATAGATAGGTGATGTTATTAACTTTCTTTGACGAGAGTAGGTTAGCAAGCTTAAATTTGAAGAGTGCAAAGTCCGTTCTTGAGGTTAGGAGGTTAGAGGTTTGTGTATTATTTGTTTATCTTGCATAATGAGCGGAAATTGTACTTGATGTTTAGAAATTTGAATATGGCCTAATTGTTTGTATCGACCAAAGTGATGGCATTCCAAGTATGATATTTTGAGATGAGCTTTAATTTTTGATCTAGGACGAACAAAAGTTTAAGTGTGGGGTGTTGATGTGAGGCCAAAAATATATTTTCTTATCATTATTTGTCTCATATTTAGTATTTATATTTGTCCTTTTTGAGCATGAATTTTATAGATTGTGCTAAAGAATATATTTTATTAGTAGGATTAAATTGGTGTGAAGATGAAGAAGTTTGGAGCTAAAACGAATTAAAGATGGAAGATTATAGAAGGAAAATCAAGCATGCAGCTTAATGAATTAAATTGAATATAATAATATATAAATGTATAAAGTGCAGCGAGAAATTCAATTGAAGTTGAGCATGTTTCCCTGAGGCAAGCATATGAAGACACGCACAATAGTTAAGGCGGTGGACACAGTTTTGACGCGTACAACCCGTCCAATTCCTTTTGGTTTTGGATTTTCTAATTTTTTTTTGGACTCAATTATTTTATTCAGGATTTTCTACATCTATAAATAGTCCATAGGAATAATTATTATGGGGACATTGGAGAATAATTGAGAGAATATATTGTGGTTTAGGGTTCTTTTCTTCTTGTTTTTCTTAGGTGCTAGTAGCTAAAGACCCTTGTTCTAGGGATGCGGCTACGGGTAATTGTTGAACATCGATTGTTTTTTATTTAACTATTAGTTATCGCTTAAATTACTTTTGTGTTCTTGTTTTAGTATTTCATGCCTGATCACCATAGAAATAAATTTATTGTCTATTCTTGGACTCGAGAGATAAAGAGGTAGATAGACCAAAGAATGCAGAGAGCTTGATCTAACTTGCATATAACTTATTTAGATTCGTGTTTATGAGTGACGCCCAAACGAACACTAAGCTTGGTTACAAAACAAGATGAAATATAAATGCTCGCCAATTAGGACTGTCTATCCCGGCTCAACAATGTAGTTAGACAGCTAGTTGGAGTAGGCGATTAGAGGTCGAGAGATCATGATCATAAAATCAACCCTGTAAATCAGTAGTTAATCAATTACATGAGATGTGATACATGAAACCCTATGCATTTTGCAGCCCTGGAATTGTCACAATTACTATAAGTTAATCTTTTTATTTAATTCTTGCATTCTTTTATTTCTTTTGACACTCTTAAATAAATAATTAGACTAGTATAATTTAGTAAATAGTTAATTGACAAGTCCCTGTGGGTTCGATAATCTAAATCTTTTAGAGCCACTATATTACTTGCACGACCACGTACACTTGCGTGTGCGATTGGGAGCAACAGTGGCATTCAGCGATACCAGAACATGAAAGGTAGACTCGTACAAGGCCGCCAACTGAGGTTCAAACACCTAAAGCCTAGAGCAAGAAAAGGCGAGCTGAAAAGTAGAAGGCAACTCACCCAACGTGCTCGACGAGCCCGACTAACGTCGCCCAATGGGTAGCATATTGTGTTCTGGGGGAAACTATAAATAGCCCAAAGGAGAGAGAAAGAAAAAGAGTTTTTTAAAAAGGGAGTTTTTTTATAGAGTTAGAGAGTTGGATAGTACGAGAATTTTTACAGAAAAGAAACACTTTACCTTGTGAAGAACACTTTTCTAGTTTTTGGAGTTTTTCAACTTTGTTCTTGAAACTGACAAATTGAAGTTTAATTCAAAGTTGGTTTGCTTGTAATTGCTTAATTTCATGTTACCCATGGTTGATTTCATGAAAGGTATACTTTCATTGCTCTTTGTGATGGATTGCTAAAACCTCAAGATCTAGGGGTGCAATTATGGGTTTGGGGTTGATTTAATGTAGCGGGTGTTGTGTTATGCTCTCTTTTGCAATTGTTCATTCATGAATTTGGGCTAATTAGCATGGGGTTAACTTATGGGTTAGGGCTGCAAACTTAATTTCTACTTTCGATCTCCGGTCGATACTCGAAAGAGATTGATTGGGGTGGGTAATTAGTCTGATACTAGCAATTTAGGTTTGATGTATGTAACTTGCTTGAAAATAAAGGTTATGGGTCGGATCTATTTGCTCTAATTCTGCATCAAAAGAGAGAGTAGAGTAAGGCAATTGGTTGTTTAGTATAACATATATATGAGACCGAAAGGAGATTCTATGCAAAGATGCTTTGAGAACAAAAGAAGATTAGAGTCACTAAAGATGACCTAGCCTATTCATGAATGTTCATCACTATAGAGCAACACAATTACCCCTATATGATATTGATTTCCAATCCTCGCACCCCTAGATTTCTTGTTAATTCTTGAATTTTCAAATCTTTAGTTTAACTATGACAATTGATAACCAAATCTTTTTTATTAAATTGGTGGAATCATCCACCCATTAGTTTTTACTATTACAAATGAATAGCTTTACAATCCAAATTTCTTGATAGAATTGTCTACGATATACCATTCCATGTGGGATTCAACCCCGACTCTTAGTTGAGTATTTTTATTGACTATGAATGTTGTCTCTTTTATCAGAAGATGTTTGTGTCCTATCTTTGTGAGACTATAGGGTGTCTTTAGGAACTTCCTATATTTTGTATCACTTCATTATGAAACACTTTGATGGAAAAGGATCGATTGATGAACTTTCCACATACCTTGGGTAATCAAAGCCTACCCTAGAATCTTCCTTGAGAGCTTTGGAGAGATTTGGAGAAGAAGACCTTTGTTTGAATTTGTGGGTTTGAGTGACTGGGAGCGAATTAAGGTAATTTGAAGAGTAAAATAAGTTATAAGACCTTATAATCTTCTAGAAATGACGTAGTTTAAGAGCAAAAATGTTATGAAAAGACCCAAATAACCCTGATTAAAAACTATTAGAGAGACTCTATGGACTGACCTACGGTCTATACAAACTCCTACAAACCGTCCTGGGCATATGTAGAACAAAATTATTTATCGAGGTACCCTGGCGAATGTAGTTGGCCACTGGATGGTCAACATTCGCTATCTTCCCCAGCCTGAGTAGTCTGCTTGGATCACCGGTCCATTTCATATAAAGACACTCTTACTCAACTAGAGTAGAGTGAAACCAAAACCCTAATTTAGCACATTGACCTAAGATGACTCAATACCCAAGGCGTGTTGGGCCCATTATAAGGACCACGTTGAGTCCAAAATGGCCCTCGGCCTAAATGGATGATCATACTTATGTGTTTAAATTTGAAGGATGTATATGTCATTTGGCAAATCATTGTCCTTTGGGGTTGGAGGTTTATTTTAATAGGTTACTCTAGTCGGAAAAAAGATCTTCACAAGCTACCATTCCATCCAAAAGGTGTTGACATTCGGAGATGACAAGAAATTCAAGAAGGAAGGACCCTCCATGAAGGCTTAGTTTAGGATTGTACCCCTGCGTGGGACTTGTTTATTTATATCCTTTTTCCCTCATTTTGTATCTCCATTTGATTTATTCATAAAATTTGGATAATGTGTTTTTAGGGGGGTCTATGGAATGTTTTCAAATTGCATAATACATCCTTCAAATCGTTAGGCCTATTCTTGGCACAAAAGGGTCACATATTTGTATAGGATGCGCAATAATGATTTGTATGATGTATGATATATAACTGTTTTGTGTGATATGTGGCATTATCCATTGTGAACATGACCTAACGCTTTTACCTTTTGAGTAACTTTCTATTTCTCAGCGAGAGGCTAATTTGTGTCAAAAATCAAACTTGCTCACTTCTTAAAGAACAATGTCGATTCAATCCTTACAAGGTCAGAAATGTACTTGGAGGTCATTGCTCGTCCGAAGCGGCAAGGGACAGGAGGACTCGTTAAATTTGAGTCTCTATATTTCACAAGACATTAATATCCAATCAAAAAGACAAATCAGGGGAGTATTTGACCATGAAGTCACACTCATCTATTTTGTTATTTATTTTGCATGTTGGCCTTTCTTTCACATATTTCTCATATTTTTGCAGGGAAACCGTCCCCGACAACAGTCGGGGATGGTGATAACAATGTATAGTTTTGTGAATAATTCGGGGAACACAGTTCCAAGAGACATTCAAGAAAGAATAATATAATAAGTGGTTACCGTGAAAATTGAGAGGCCACATTCATACACAGTCTCTAGAAATACTTTGAGGAAACAATACAAAGTTGGGTGCCCTCACAGACAGTGGATGTCAGCAGCACTAGGCTTACAAGGAATCGTTTCGAGTTTATTTAAAATATTTTATGCCCTATCTGAATGAACTACGCGAACCTGATTCTCATCTTGGTGAGATACGTAGGCAGCCCTTCTTGGGTTCGGTATTCATTCTTTTAAATTTCAATAAAAAAAATATAATGTTGTGTGCATTTTTTCAAAGGCATATCTTAACAAACTACGCGAACCTGATTCTCATTTCGGTGAGATACGTAGGTAGCCCTTCTTGGGTACGGTATACATAAGGGCCAAGCATATGGTATCACAATTGCATGGATTGAACATTCTTGTGAGTGTGAGTGCAATTTGAAAAATGTCATCAAATCAAATGCTTCAAATATGTGTAAAAATAAGACTTTCATTTATTGTGAGGGCACTTGAAACATGAGAATTGGTATAAATCAAAATCTTTGTCTGAAGCAAGATGAAAAATCTTGTCGATACTTAAGTCGTTTGAGGTACCACTTGAAGCTATAGGAATTACCTCGAATTCAATCTCAGTTTTAAAAAAAGGAGAAATTTACATGCATTCCTAACTGTTGGTACTAATTGTAGTCAAGATTTGACTATCTTTTCACATTCTTCATTTTTCACAAAAAAAAAAAAAAAAGGGCAAGCACCAATCTTTAATTTTTTTTTCAAAGAAATTTTTTTTAGATTCTCTCCTTTAAAAAAATAATTTGCATACCCTTTTTTGGATTGTCCATTGTAACTTGTGACATTAGGCTAATCCCGTTGTTGTGAGACGCCTATTTTACTTCATTGGGTCGTTCGTTCCAAAAATGTGACATGTCTTTTGTCTTTAGGTATTGAATATTGTAAAGAATATAATTTTCCTATTTCTTCATGTTCATATTGTACATTTGTTACTGATGATCTTGTCTCAGATTTTGTAGTATTCATCATCAATGAGATATGTAGGACCCACAGCAGTGATCATGTATCCCATGTGATTTTCATTTCTCATCATAACAGAAACTAGGACAGAATTTTTGAGAAGATCTCAAAAAGTCGCAATAAAGAGGCTAGCTCCAGCAAGTCAAGAGTGGAGATCATTTTGAGCTTTGCCAAAAGATCTAACTGGGACAGAAATTTTGAGGAAGACCTCAAAAATTCCATCAAGTACTGTCATAAGTTTGATAGTCAACTTCAAATGATCCAACATCGCTTGAAGTTCAAGGTCAACTTCAAAATCTTCATTGCCCAGTGAGACATCGTCTTCATTGCCCAGTGAGGTATCATCTTTATTACCATTGTCCGGTGATGCATCGTCTTTATTACCATTGCCCAGTGAGGCATCATCTTTATTACCACTGCCTAGTGAGGCATCATTTATATTACCATTGCCCAATGAGGTGTCATCATCATCGTCATTGCCCAGTGAGGCATCATCTCTACTTTATCGCGAGAAGGTCATCATCATCGACATTGCCCAGTGAGGCATCATCTCTATCTCATTTCAAGAAGATCATTTTCATCTTTATTACCCAGTGAGGCATCGTCTTTAATACCATTGCCCAGTGAGGCATCATCTTTATTATCATTACCCAGATAGGCATCATCTCAATTGCCCAGGGAGGCATCATCTTTATTATCGTTGCCCAGAGAGGCATCATCTTTATTATCGTTGCCCAGAGAGGCATCATCTTCATTGTCCAGTGAGGCATCATCTCTATTTCAGTACCAAAAAGTCATATCCATTGCCCAGTGAGGCATCATCTCTATTTAATTATAGAAAGTCATTTTCATTGCCCAGTGAGGCATCATATTTATTACCATTGTCCAGTGAGACATAATTTTCATGATCCAGCGAGGCATCATCGTTATTTCATTGCCAAGTGAGGCATCATTTTCATAGCCCAGTGAGGCATTACCTTCATTCAGCACAAGAAAGGCATCATCGTCATTACCCAGTGAGGCATCATCTCTACTTTATCGCGAGAAGGTCATCATCATCGTCATTGCCCAATGAAGCACCATCTCTATCTCATTTCAAGAAGATCATCTTCATCTTCACGGCCCAGTGAGATATCATCTTTATTATCGTTGCCTAGTGAGGTATCATCTTCATTGGCCAATGAGGCATCATCATCTTTAATTTGAGAATATCATCACATAGAAAAACATTAGCATATTACAACAACTCATTTCATACTACCTCAAAATCAAGAGAGTAGGACATTAAGGAATTATATTGCAGCATTAGACATAAGTTTTATTTGCTCTATGTCTAACTGAAAGAAACTGATGTCAAGTATTCAAAGAGAGCTATTGCATATTTTCATTAGCCTAGAGGGCTATTTCATTTTGCATTTGCCAAGAGAGCCATTGCATTTTCACTTGCCTAGAGGGCTATTATATTTTGTATTTTCTGAGAGGGCCATTGCATTTTCACTTGCCTAAAAGGTCATTGCATTTTTATTTACCGAGAGGGCCATTGCATTTTTCATTTGCCGAGAGGGCCATAGCATGATTAGTCGGAGGAGACTAACATTGAAAGAGATTATTTTTAAGTCGCATCTATTCGGAGGTGAAGGATGTGCACCCATTCCACGTTGAAGTCGAAGGAGGATGACGTGAAGATTATTTTTAAGTCGCATCTATTCGAAGATGAAGGATTTGCACCCATTCCACGTTGAAGTCAGAGGAGGCTGACGTGAATATTATTTTTAAGTCGCATCAATTCGGAGGTGAAGGATGTGTACCCATTCCACGTTGAAGTCGGAGGAGGCTGACGTGAAGAATATTTTTAAGTCACATCTCTTTGGAGGTGAAGGATGTGCACCTTATCTATTTCATGTTGAAGTCAGAGGAGGCTGAGGTGGAAAGATATTTTTTAAGTCGTATCTATTCGGAGGTGAAGGATGTGCACCCATTCCACATTGAAGTCGGAGGAGGCTGACGTGAAGAATATTTTTAAGTTGCATCTATTCGGAGGTGAAGGATGTGCACCTATTCCATGTTGAATTCGGAGAAGGCTGACATTGAAAGATATTATTTTAAGTCGCATCTATTTTGAGGTAAAGGATGTGCACCTTATCTATTCCACATTGAAGTCAGAGGAGGCTGAGATGGAAAGATATTCTTAAGTAGCATCTATTCGAAGGTGGAGGATGTGCACCCTATCTATTTCACGTTAAAGTCGGAGGAGGCTAGCGTTGAAAGATATTCACATTTTATTACCGGAAGTGGTAGTGTTCACATATATCATATCGATGGACATGCATTTATTTTGCCCAAAGATCCTACCAATGGATCATTTTAATTCCTCCTACCGATGGATCATCTTCATTCGTCCTACCGATAGACATGCATTTATATTCTAACGATGGATCATTGTTATTCGTCCTACCGATGGACATACATTCATATCTTATCGATGGATTCTCATATTTTCTACCGATGGACATGCATTTATATCCTACCGATGGATCATCTTCATTTGTCTTACCGATGGACATGCATTCATATCCTACCGATGGAAGTGCATTCATATCCTATCGATGCATCATTCTCATGCGTCCTACCGATGGACATTCATTTATTTTGCCAAATATCCTATCAATGGATTCGCATTTGCCCTATCAAATGGACTGACAATCATTTTGTGTATTCTCAATTAAGCCACAGGTGTGGACTACATCAACAAGTACGTAACACAACGTGGAACCTTTTCTAAAGCAAGCCGAGGAGCGACTTACACCACGTTCAAACCACATCTTTTATCTAAAGGTCATGTGTTCGGCCAAAATTGAGTTTGTCAATTTTCTTTGTCTATGATTTATTTCATCAATCATATCCAACGAAAGGGACAGCTGTTGACATTCAATTTTGGCCTAACATTTTCAAAATTCATAACTTTTATGTTTAATTTATTAAATAGTTCAAAATACATTTTTTGTAATTTTAAATAAATTTATGAATAGTTATTCTTATTTTTCAAAACATTAAGATTTTTATCAGTTTACTTTGAATTTTAGTTAATTTTGATTATATTATTTTTGTCATAATCAGTTGAATATGCTGTGAATATTATGTCAGTTTGATTAAATTACTATTTTCTTTTGAATTGCATTTTTTTACATGCCCTTGATTTTATTCGTGACATTTATTAATATTCATTTTTATTTGTTACTTTTATTAATATTCATTTTGGTGGTTTTTTTAGCACAGTCTAGAAATTCATTTAAATATGGATAAAATTTACATACACGGATATTTTATTAACTGGATAAGACTTACATACACAGATATTTTATTAACTGGATAAGATTGCATACACAGATATTTTATTAATCGATGATTTTGGCCTACGGTTTTAAGATAATGATATTGTACTATCGGTAGTTTTCGATTTTCTATTTAAGTTTGATCATTAAGTTAAGGGTGATAGATAAAATATTTTTAGATATTGAAAATTTTCAGATTGTTTATTCACAAAAAGGGATTTTTATTTATTTATTACCTATCAAATGAGCCACCGGAGCTCCGATCGTCGGACCACCACCAAAACCCCAACAGCCCCCTTTCATTTTTCTCTTTTTCCAACCAATCCACCACCCAAAAACCAGTCGCCCACAACAGCTCCACCATCAGACCCAACCACCATCCAAAACCGACCCAAAATCGACACTGAAGTCGACCAAAACTACCACCCCAAACATACCCATTTCTCCAGCAACCCAAACAGCCACCAACCAGCAACCAAATACACCATTTTACCCACCAGAACACAACCCAATAGCCCCAAAACTTCAACAAGAAACCCCAACAACAACTAGCAACTCCAGCCAACACAACATCACTATAAACCCCTATTTCCTTTCCTCTTTTTGTCACTTTTTGTACTTCCTTGCAGGTCGTAACTTTGCCGGAATTCGGCGAATAACAGTCAGTTCATTTTTTTTCTCATGTCTTTATTATCTTACTCATTTAATTACTACAAATCTAGACATTTTTTATTTTATCTCGTAGTGTTACAATTTCTTGTTTTTGTGTTGGGTTATTTTGCATTGTTAGTGTTATTTTTATACTCCAGGGACTTATTTGAGCTTTATTTTAGATGGATTATTTGATTTCTTTTAATAATTTTTTTTTATCATGAAGTAGTGATTATTGGTTTTCATTGTTTGAAGGCTTAAGTCATCGACGGCCCCTTAAAGTTGTCTGCATATTTCACTTAGACACCTCAACCAGGGCAATTACCTATTGAACACTTTTATCTATTCAAAACTTGTTCCTATTAGACATTTTTCCATAATCAGCAAAAATTGTAATGTGTGTGAGATGCACTCTCGATGACATGGCAAATTAATTAATGAAAAGAGCACATGTGGCAAGTGGGCCCCAAAAATTATAGAAAAATGATTTTTTAAATTAAAAAAAAAATTATTTCAAATACATTTTCAGTCTTTTTTTGATATATAAAAACATTGAAAATAATATCTACCTAGCCCCACGGTACCCCACCCCCGTTCTTCTTCATCTTCTTCCTTGCAACATTTCTTTTCCCAAACCACAAAACTTAACATCTTATCAAATTACTTACAGATTCAATTTTAAAAAATAATAATTTCATACCTACTACTTGAGAGAAAGATATAGAGAGAGACTCGTACAAGAGTGATGAAGAAGCGGAATTTGTTGACGGATAATCATTTCAAAATTGACTGCAAAAGGGAAATCAAGAGGACACCCAAATTAATTTTATCAAATTCTCTTACATTATTTTTTATAAGTTAAATGGGTTTACATTTTAATTTGAGTGGTGATGATTGTTTGGAGGTGGCCGGAAATGGAGCTAAACGAAATCGGCTAAATTTTTTACTCCAATGTCCAAAAATCTTATTTCTTCTTTCTTTTTGCAGATCCAATTAGTTGATTTTACAATAAAAAAACACAAGATGCAGGAAAACCTAATTAAGGTGAAGAAGATGACTGAAAATGGGGGAGGGGGAGTGGGGTGGGGGCTATTTCTTTTTTGGATTAAAAAATTATTATTTTCAAAATATTTTAAATTTTTTTAAAAGTTATTTACAATGCCAAGTGTCAATAGATGAAAAAAATTTAAATAAAGTATGATTCCGCATATTTCACGTGCCAAGGGAAAGTGAAAAACACTTTTTCTGCCATATCAACATTTTGTGTTTAATAGGTACATGTTTTGAACAATTTAGGTGCTCATTAGGTACTAGCCCTAGTTGGGGTGTCTAAGTGAAATATGCGGACAACTTTAAGGGGTTGTGGATGACTTAAGCCTTGTTTAAATATGTGTTACAATGATTATGTTGACATTTTTCTGAAAACCTCATCTATGTGTTATTCATATGACATTTGTTGCATTTATAATATATTTATTGTTGGCAATATCTCTGGTTTTTTCGGTTGAAGTGATCTTTAACTTTGAGTGGTATTATCTTGTTTATTATTATTATTTACATTTTAAGCAATCTTCTTGAATTTTTCAGTGAAACAAACATTTGTTTTGGTTGGTAGTATTACTATAGTATTGACTATATTCTGTGTGATTTGCTGCTCTATTGTATGCTAAAATTGGTCAATGAAAAAATTTCTCCGTCGGTTTTAGAGGCCTCCCCATTATTAAAGACGAAAATTTAGTTTAAGTTTGCATATATTTTAAGTTAAAATGGCCGATGAAGAAATTACTGTCGATTTTCAAGGCCTTCCATGTTAATAAGACGGGTTTTTATTTTAAAATTATTATTTGATTCATTTATTTTTATTTATATTTATTTGTTGCTAACACTTTTACTAAGTGTCTTTATAGGTATCCCGGAGTCGCTTCCCATTGAAGTTATTCCAATGGAGTTCGAATGATATTTTATATTCTTTAATAAGTATATTATTCACGTTAGGCAAAACTTAGGTATTTTCTTATATTATTGTTTTGTTTTATTATTTGTGTATATCACATGTTTATTATACTTGTATATTATGTTTTATCTCCTTAATTTGAAAAAATGAATTCAGTCGGGACCCACAGTTGTGGATTTCGAAGTATGCCTAACACCTTACCTTCGGAATAACTTGAACCCTTACCTAGAATATTTTGGTTTCGTAGACTTTTAATGTTAATTATTTAATTAGTTTCCTAGTTTTCCTAAAATTAGGTGGCGATTCCTTAAAAAATTCTTTTATTCTTTTAATTTTTTTTAAAATGGATTATTTTTTGAATTACCACGACGTTTCGTCTTATTTAAATAAAGTAGGGATGTAAACAGAGGCCACTAAGATTGAGGATGATTGATGCAGCCTAGGGTGCCCCTTCGTATTCTCTTTGTTATTTTAATAGTTGTAGTGTGAGGACACAATACCATTTTTAGTTGGGAGTGCTCCCATTTGGGTTGTTTTTATTGTTTTGTTGACATTTTAGATTTGACGCTTTGGATTGATGTTTTAGATTGGCCATGTAGTACTTTTATATATACTAGTTTTTGGACACGTGTATGCACGTGTATCCCATATTATATGTTTGCATGATATATAACTTAATTATAAATTTATGTGTACATTTAAAAAAAACATTTGATTGCAATATAAATTAGAAAACTTGTATAAGATAAGAAATCAAAACAGATATTCTCAAATTTCAAACTATAAGCATAATAAGAACATGTATTTCTCATGAGTTTAATCAATCATACCACGCAATAATCCCTACAATTCATTGAGAAGCTTTCAATATATACCTCAACAATGTATAAAGAAAACTTGAAATGCATAACAACAATTATATTTATATTTCAAAACACTATAAAGTCAATTTTCCTTTTTGCATAATAATATGGATTGCACACAACAACTTCTATTAAAAAAGGAAAGACAAGATTAGGAAAAATAATATCTACAAATTGGAATTAGAAATGTAAAATTGAAATAAGAGGAAGAGAAGAAAAGATCAGTAGAAAATGTTCACCTAAACATGAATAAGGAAACGTGTCTAGTAAAAGAAGAGTAATGCAAAAGTGTGAGCTGATATATGGAGGAAATTGACAAATATAACAGTCGGTATTGAATAATGAAAAGACAACTCTTCAATTTCTCAATTTCTCCAAAAATTTTATAACTATGAGCTCAAGATAATATAAATTTATTAATTTAATAAATGACATAAATAAATAACATACATTGTACCTATGTGTAGTAAATGGGGTAGTGAAAAAGACTCTTCCTGAAATTATTTTTATTGCTTTAAAGTATTTTTCAACTTATAATATTAGTGCTATCGAAAATCATATAAAGGCAAAAGCTACTGTAAGTTTTATAGTAATTATTTTATTAAATTGTATACCTATTATTTACTTTTAATCAATTATTTATAATCATTCCGGAAATGTATAAACAAATTTTGGAAAGCTTGTAAAATGAGAGAATTATTATTTCCTATCATTATTGTAGCTATTATTAGCATTTAGTATGACAACATTTAAAAAGATAGTCTCCTTTAAATATTCATTGTTTCTATATTAATGTAGCCAAGAATTTGAAATGTTTTGACGTTTTGTTTATCTAAACATGTAAAAATTTGTTTTTGAACCTGAAACATGTAATTAAGCCTTGAGTGAATTATAATTTTACTATTTACTATTTAATTGATTAAATAATTTATAACATTTTGATTCAATGGAGGGGCAAAATGGTAATCCAACTTTGAATGTTGGAGCTTCCCACTTTTAGTAATATATGATGATATGATTGTGTGGATTGGTCATTTTTCTTATCTTTTATATTTATTCTAGTTTTGCATTTCTTTTGTTAGTTTCTTTTGGTGATGATATTTCTTTGATATGAAACGATGCCCAATGATAGACAGAGTGATAACTTTCTTAAGGGAAAATTTTCATGGTAGTGTGTTCTTCTTATATGCCTTGGAGCAGGAAAATCCTCTGAGTACCCATAGCTAGTGAGATTGGAGTATCCCTAGGTTAAGTCTGAGTAGCCTAACTTGACAAAAAGGCTTGAATTTTCCCAATGATAGATTGAGTGACATCATTCTTAAGAGAAAATCGTCACATTATTGGGTGTGGTTGTCCGTGTTGGTGCTTTGATTTAAGGTGTGACTTGTTTGGTACGAATAGGCTTAGTCAAGCCTTGTGAATTATAATGAGCACCCCTTCTAAAATTTTGTGAAATGGAAATTTGTGGAAGTGAATGACTTTGTGATAATGTTTTGACTCTTTTTATGACTCCTAACTTACTAGTTGGTAAATGTGGAAAACAACTCCTTTGATCTTGTCTAGGAAGTGAAATTGATTCATCTTGAATAGTTTGCATGCCATATGTGGTGAATTGTTGAAAATAATTCCTTATGCTCACTTGTACTAATTAGCACTTTGCCCGGTTGATCTTGAAATATTGGTCTTGATTGCTTTTGGTTTGAGACATGATCTTAGGCTTTCTTTGTGAATTTTTGAAATCCACTTGACCTAAAAGGCCCACCTTTGCACTAAATATATCCCTAGTTGTCCCCCTTTGAGCTAGATACCATTTTCATTGCAACCTCATTACAAGCCTTTCCAATTTTGAAAAAGTAATCCTCTTTTGAACCATTTCCCTCCTTGAACTTGACAAGCGTGAAAGTTGAGGCTAAAATCCTAAGTTGGGGGTGTTGTAGAAAAATCATAAAGGAGATTCTAATCACATGAAAGCTTGATTTTGAGTTATAAAAAAAAAAAAAAGAACCAAAGAATGGAGGAAAAAGTTAAAGAAAGAAAAATGTTGAAAAAGAAGAAAAGTTGAGAATAAAAGAAATTGAATCCTCCGAGATTTAAAATTGTTACATGTAGGACATCTTGATATGAAATGAGAAAAAGTGTGCATCAGTTTGAAAAATGATGAAAAGTGGTGAAGTTGAAAAAATGAAAAATTGTGTAGTTTTCAAGGAGGGTCTAGTCAATTTTACCCAAATGTTATCCTAACCTTCCCTAAAGCTACATTACAACCTTGATAAAAGACCTTTGTGATCTCTGACCAATTGCTTTTGAGCCAAAGTTGATTGAAAATAAGGGCACGCCTATGGTATGGCACTTGTGTACATGAAAAGTTCTGGGAGAGTGTGAGTGTTTGAGTTTTTGTCCCTTGTCATTGTAAATACTTGTGTGCGCATTTGTGGGACATTTTCTTTCTTGTGAGGTCATGCAAACTAGAATGGATTGGTTAAGTTGATAGATTCCGAAATTGAGTGAAGGGAGATTGGTTGGTTTACTATTGATTGTGAGTCACCTCTTGAGAATTATTGTTTTCACTTGGTCATTCTTGAAATTCAATGTGTTTGAAAAGTGTGCTTGAACTTGAGGGAGTTGTTCGGATTAAAAACCACTTGCTTGCTTGCTAATTATTAGTACCAACCGAAGTCATGATCATCATCCTTAGTTGAAATAGAAGTGTGTTGTGCTTAATTTAATTGCCTCTTGTGGTTTTGATTTTGTTTTGCTTGAGGACAAGCAATGTTTTTAAGTAGGAGGTGTTGATGAGTTGGGAATTTTGGACTCATTTGTACCTTTTTCTCATAATTTTGTGACACTTAAGTAGAAAAAAAGACTAATTATCCATTGAATTGTGTTTGTTTCAGGTATTGACAGCGAAAAGGAATTTGATGAAAATTGATGGAAAAGAGTGGAAAAAGGAGCTAAAACTAGCAGAAATCACTCTCTGATCTCGCTCATGCGACCAAGAGGTTGCTTTTATGATAGTCAACAAAGGGTCAGTTGTCACTTTTGTGACCATGCGGGCTTCGCTTTGGGAAAGGAGCGAAAAATCTCAGGGTTCACTTTTGAGATAACTAAGTCGCATTTGTGACGTTCGGTTTAGCAAATTGTTGGTCACTCTAGAGAGTGGCAGTTATCTACCAGGAAAGTTCTAGAACTTCACCCGTTATTTACCCAATTCTCAAAAAGGTTGATAAGGGTTGATTGGGAGGACATCTTAGAACATCTTTTTGCATAGTGGAAATCATTATTCATTGTAATTGATAGTTTATAGTTTTGGCTAAGACTTTGAGAGCATATTTCCGTACCGTACATTTGGATTTGAAAATTGAAAGCTTCATTGTAGTAATTTGTACTCCTTCATTTCCGTGCTTTGTATTGCTTGAAGTATTGGCGTAATTGATCATTGGAGATTTGCGGTTTTGTGCTAGAGATAGACAATGGATTGGGTTGTTGATTTTATTCTTTTTGCTTTCGTAATTGATTAAATGCTTCTCATTTATTATATGGATTTCTCTATATCTAATCAATTTCATGCTAAATTTCTTTCCTATTAGAATTGATTAGTCCTTGGAATTGCCCATTTACTTTGATTGAGTTCGAGAGAATCAACTGAGGTTGGGAAAAGTTAGTTAGTGCATATTGAGGTGTAACAACTCATATATAGGAATATAGTTAAAGATAGTGATTCCTTGCAATGCTTATAATTGGATTGATTGTCTTGCTACTTAGCTAGGTTCGAGAGAACTAGTTGAGATATATTTGCCTATGTTCAAGGGAAATAGGTGGATAATTGTGATTCAAAAGCATATAAGATTCTACACATTATTTAATTGCATCAGATTTAATTACAATGGAGCCTTTGAGTGTGAATTAGCTTCTCATTCCTTATTTTTCCTTGATTCCTTGCTTGAAAAGATCTTTGCCCCCATCTTTCATTGTTACTACAACAATCGTCTTATTATATTTTTGTATTGTTCATTTAGATTCAAACTATTAGCTTGTAATTATTTATTCTTTCAATTGCCGATATATTTTTCCTTGTGGGATTCGATCCCGACCTCATGAGTTGGGTTATTAGATTGCTAATGACTGCTTAGTTGTTTAATCATTTTGCAAGTAATTTGAATGTGATCACTATAATAGGAGATGTAGGTATTATATTGGTTGGTTTAAAGTTGATGAGGTCACATTGATAGGGCCCGAGTCAGTATATGAGGCTATGGAGAAGATTCGACTTATTAGAGAAAGGTGAAAAGGGGCTCAAAGTTGAAAAAAGCCTAATGTCGATGTTAGAAGGAGAGAGCTTGAGTTTGATGATTGGGTTTACTTCAAAATATCACCCATGAAGGGTATGGTGAGGTTTGGGAGGAAAGGGAAGCTTAGTCCCTGCTATGTTGGCATATATTAGTTTTAAGACGTATTGGGAAAGTTGCTTTCGAATTAGAGTTACCTTCCAATTTGGCATCGATACATCTCGTATTTCATGTCTCTTTGTTGAAAAAGAGTGTTGGTGATCTGGCGTCTATTGTGCCATTGGAAAGTTTTGCGGTTAAGGGAAGTCTTTGGAGGAATCAATTAGTTGATGGTGCTACTTGGGAAGCCAAAGCCTATATGATGTCCAAGTATCCTCATATATTTCCTTCCGCTCCTATTCTAACTTGAGATATTTAGTTCTTCACGGTTTATTCTTTTGGGTTTATGTGTTTTAGTCATTTTTTTTCCATATGCATGCATGTTCGTCAAAAATTAGATTTTGAATTATGATTTAGCTTTCTCCTTGTATATGTGCATTTTGATGTGATTGCATTCATGTTAGGCTGGTAGTTTCTCTCCCAACTCTATTCATTCTATCTTGAGTCCCATTCGAGGAGGAATGTTAGCGTGCGAGATATTGTATCACCTCAGAAATTAGATATTGAGTTTGGAAAGAAAAGTTGTAGGAAATTGGTACTAGTATAAGTTCTACGAGTTGACCTACGGACCGTAGGAAGTTCTATGGGACTTAGGAAGGAAGTCATAGGACTTGGGTTGAGTTTTGGATAATGTCAAGTCCCAGATAATGGTTTACTGATGAGTAGGACGGGTCTTTATAAGTTCTACGGGCTGTAGGAAGTGCCCGTAGAGTTGGTTTAGACCTGGATGTAAGGATGGCCCTATGGGTCATAGGAATTATTACGAGCTGCAGAAAGGTTCCGTAGAAGCTGTTTGGACTTAGTAAGATTTTTTACTTGAACTTGGGTTCTACAAACTGGCTCTACGAGCTGTAGAAATAACAACGACCTATAGGAACGATTTTGTGGAAATAGAGTCAAATAATGAGCCCAGTAACAGTTCTACAGTTGACCAGGATGGTCCTTAAAATGTCTTACAGGCTGTAGGTCCAACCGCAGTTTTTTAATAAAGGGTGTTTTGTCTTTTTCTACCCATTTAACACCTGAACTATGTCATCTTGTCCCTACAACTACCCCTAAAACTGATTTTACTCTTCAAAAAATCTTCATTCACTCAAAACCCTTAAAAGCTCCTAAGTCTCCTTCTCTAAAACTCTCCCAAGGATCTCCAAGGCAATGTTAGGGTTTTATCTAGCTTCAAAGTTTCTTCCTCCATTGCTCGGGCCTTGATTACCCAAGATATGTGAAAATTCACCAATGGATCCCTTTCATTTATTGGGGTCAAAAAGAATCTCAAATCTCCAATCCAATGTCCCCCAATTATCTAGGGTTTCATGTTAATTCTCCATGGGTCTAATTTATTATGATTCAATTGTTATCGTTTGATCTTTTTTTCCATGATTTGATTCAATTACATGTTTTTCAATTGATTTCATATAGACACATGCTTTATGGTTTGATTTCAATTATGAATTTATGAATTTGATTAAAGATTTATGCATGTTTTATGAAAAAGAATAATTTATGACTAAAGGATGCTTTTAAGATAAGTATCAAAAATTGGTAAAAGGTTTTTCCATATTTGAAAGGAATCATGATTTCGATGTTTAGAAAGGTAAGTGTCTCTTATAAACATTTTATGAAATCATGGTTTTTAAAGGAGCTACTCTTATATGAACTTATGATTGGATCGGTATTCTATAATTGTTGCCTTTCCAATTATTTTGATATTATTATGATTATGTCTTTTTCATTGATATTTACATAGCACCGAGAGGACTTTGAGATGGGGGCTCTCCTCTTAATAAGGGTCAGGTCTCTAGTAGTAATCTCCTAGTCCCAAACTATGTGCCCCCGAAAATTGTAGTTCTTTTGTAGGATATTTACTATTAACCGACATAAAGAGCTATAACTTTGAATCTGATGTCTTTCCCACACAAAGAAAAGAAAATTGTAGTTCTTTTGTAGTATGTTTACCATTAACAGCCATAAAGAGCTATATCATTGAATCTGATGTCTTTCCCACACAAAAAAAATAGATGTCTTACTTTGCCAATGTATGGACCATCAACTTCTAGCTTAGGTGATCCACTAGCTAATGTCTTTCTAAGACAAGTCCTACGGAGTCATGTAGTTAAGGGACTAGGAGATTGCTACTAGAGACTCGACCTCTACTAATAGGAAAGCCTCCATCTCAAAGTACTCTCGGTGCTAAGTAAAATCATATCATAATCATAATACTTAGAAAGGTAAAAATCCAGTAATACCAATCCAATCATAATCTTCATATCATAGAATAGTTCCTTCAAAACCATGATTTTATAACGTGTTCATTAAGAAACTTATCTAAGAATCTACTCATGGTTTTCTTTTCATAATGTGAATACTTCAATTTGGAAGCAACCTTTCATAAAATATTTGATACTTTATCCAAAAGCGTCCTTTATTCATAAACTCCTCAATTTCATGATGCATGAATAATTACATAATCATAGTTCATAATCATAACATAAACGTATAGCATGGGGTTATAGAAAATTCATTGAAAAACATGTAATTGAATCAAATCATGCATAATATGATCAAATATCGATAATTGAATCATAATTAATTGATCCCATGGAGAATCACATGAAACCCTACAAATTTGGGTAGAATTCAGTAGAGGGAATTCAGTTTGTTTTGCGACTCAATGGATCAAATGATCCATTGATGAAGTTCTCACATACCTTGGGTAATCAAAGCCCTAGAAATTAAAAGAGGAAGAGACCTTGGCGCTTGAAACCCTAGCTTTTCTTGAGAGCCTTGAGAGAGAATTGGAGAAGAAGAACCTTGAGTGAAATAAGATGTAATGGGTATATTTGGAAGAGTAAAAGTAGTTATAGGACTTAGTTATAGTGTCAAAATGACATAGTTTAGGAGTTAAAAGGGTAGAAAAAGATCTAAATGAACCTAAGTTAAAAACAACAAAATAGTCTCTACGGGTCAACCTACAATCGGTAAGAACTTCTACGAACCATCTTGGATATTCGTAGTACTGTTACTAGAGACCATTGATTCAGACCAATTTCCACAGAATCCTTCTATGGGTCGTCAACCATTTGATTGTTTGTAGAACCCACCCGTAGAACATAATTCCATAAATTCTTCCAAGTCCAATTCACTTTCCACAAACTCAGGTCTATGGCCCGTCATAGTTTCTATAATCCATAGGTCCTTTCTGTAGACCTAGAGTTCATCAAAATTTCACCAAGTTTGAATCAACATGGGGACACTTCCTACAGACCGTAAGGATTCATACGGACCATTTTGTTGGACCATAGACTCTTCATTTGGGACTTGAAATTTTCCAAAAATTCCAAGACCTCCTCTACGACTCCTTTCTACAAACCGTAGAAATTCCTACGGGCCATAGATTTGTCCATAAAAACTGGCGCCAACAACTTTTTCTACATTTTCATTTCAAACTCAATTTACAAATTTCAGAGCTATTATAAAACTATATCCAATATCCTCTCGAACTAAAGGATATGTATATCTTGGGTTCTTCCGAACCCAAAGACCATGCAAACAAAATACCAAACATTGTTTTATTGGATTATACTATATCTGGATCAACTCTTAAATAAGAAATCAATCAGATTAGACTACCCTAGCTCTAATCTATGACAAATTTCTCAAGTCCACCCTAATGAAGTCTTACCCAACATTATTTTTCTTTGTCAAGTCAAAATAGAGTTAGAGAGTTCAACCAATATTTGCAATCACTAATTTTTAGATTAAAACTATATCAACAATAGATCCATTCATAATAACTGATTTTAGAACTATTGAGTCATTACTCTTTAAAGTTTACACCCACATCATGCACACGCACCTATAGCTAGAGATAGGGGTGGCAACTTTAGCCCATATAAGTGAAAGGAGTCCATTTAACCCATATTTCTTTAAATGGATCACTCATATATTTTTAAACTAGTGAATTTGACTGCGCTTCGCGCGGTTATTATAAAAGACGATAAGATACTAATAATTTTATTATATGTAATATAGATGGAAGATGTATTTACAATTTCTCTCATTCTTACGATCTTAATCACTAAGAAATAGAAAAAATAAAATCAATGCACAATATTCCGAGTCCTTATCGACATTCACTCCCACAAGCCAATCATCATTAAATAGTCTTCATTTTATTCTTCGAGTCAAATTGAAGGATGTATATAATAAGCACCAGAAACATAACAATTTTAAAGGTTAGTGCATCATTTCTACAAAGTCTACAATGTCTCTATTTATAGGACTACAATATGGAATATGATATAATGTCTTGTATATGACCATTAATTATTTTACGGGTTTTGATCATAAAAAATTGCAAGGGTAGTATAAATAAAGATCATTAAATTTTACATTAAGAAAATCTAAAAAAATGAATTTTTAATTTCTTAATATTGCATATCTAATATAATTAATAGAGTTACATAAGCGGTTTTTAATTTAGCACATAAATAAGGAAAAAATAGAGAAAAATCCCCCCAACAAAGAAAAAAGATAATTATATTTCTTGGCCAAAGAGGTATCACATCACTTTTAAAAATTCTTAACTTTATTGTTATACATACATTTAAATATTTAAAATACGTTTTTGTTCTTCAACTTCAAATGGATTAGATTAACACTTAATTGTATGTTTTTATTTAATTTGTATATATTGTATAGTATATAAATAATATGTGTATATAATATTTTTTAAAAAAAAATTACTTTGTTAAGAGTATAATTTTGAGTACTTTCATAATTTTAACTTTGCAAACAAAATTAAAAAGCCAAAAATAAAGAATGTTAAAAAAAACGCTCAAAATCTTTCTAGCTTTTATACTTTTTTTAAAAAAAACAAAACAAAATAATTTTCTTCTAATATATTAATATTAAAATTAGCCTTCAAATTCTTGAAAAAGTTTACAAAACTAAATAATTTTCTTCTAATATATTAATATTAAAATTAGCCTTCAAATTCTTGAAAAAGTTTAGTTTTAAATTTTAGTCTAAATGTTATTAATATTTAACCTTATTTTTTCTCTAATTTTTCATCACGATTGTTCATCTTTTATAACTATTTAAAGAAATTTGATATCTTTATATGTGGTAGAGTAATAAATTTTACAACATTTTGATATATATATATATATATATATATATATACCTTTTTTCTTTTAGTGAATTAAATTTTAATACTTTCACAATTATTTTTGATTTAAATTCTTAGAAAGAGATAATACATATATAACATAGCTCCTCAATATGTTGCCTCTATATTACGGCCACATGACACCGTGTGTTAATTCTCCTCAATAGCATTGGATGAAAAAACACATAAAAATTACAACAATTTATTCATGATTATTCTTCATCATTATTATAATATTTTTATTCTTTTTTTTTCCTCTTCATTTTCATCTTCCCCTATCCATCACTATCCTCTATATTCTGCGTTAATTTGTGTCTTTCCCTTTCGTTTGCGTTTTCTCTATTTATTTTTATTGTTTTGCTTTCTTATATACTTTCCACATTTCATTCACAAAAAGAAAATAAATAAAAAGATATTCTACAAACATAAAATAATTAAAAAGTGAATTTACTTTCACGATTGTAATTAATAAATGTGTAAATTTTATTTTTTTAAAATTAAATATATTTTATCTGAACTCATGAAATGACATAAAATAATTAGATCATTTGACCTTCGTACTCTGAATCATGAATCATAAATAAACATGTGTATACATTTCAAAATGGTGAATACATGTGTAATTGCTTTCTTATCATAAATATAAAAAGCAATTAGATAATTTGACCTTCATACTCTAAATCATGATTCATAAATAAACATGTGTATACATTTCAAAATGGTGAATAAATGTGTAATTTCTTTCCAATCAGAAATACAAAAAATAATTAGATAATTTGACCTTCATATTCTAAATCATAATTCATAAATAAACATGTGTATACATTTCAAAATGGAGAATACATGTGTAATTGCTTTCTTATCAAAAATTCAAAAAATAAATATGAAATGTATATAGAAGAAAGTATAAACAACAAAGTTCTCTTATTAAACTTACTGATCAAAGAGAGCATATGGAAAAATGATTCTTGAGTGACTTGACTCCATCCTTGCAGTCACTGTTTCACAAGCTAAGCTTATCAAACAATCCATGAACCTCCCCATTTATATAGTTGTTAACTTTTACGTTGAAGTTGGTAAAAATAATGTGAAAAAAGTGTCATCAAATAAATTTAGCATTAACAAATTGTAACTGTTTTCAACAGAAGGTGAAAGGACGGAGAAATTACAGTTGAAGCTATTTAGATCGAGTGCTACGTGGGTTGATGAAGATAAACAATTAATTTGAATTTTATTGCAAAATGTACGTGGCAGACTTAACAAACTATTTTTGGGCTCTTTATTATAAAGGGATACTAATTAGGAAAAATTACTAAATTACACGACTTTAAGTAAACTATTTTCCATATTTCTCTATATCTTTTAAAATCTCTAAAATCCCTTATTTTAATAATGTATCCGTATTAATGTATTAATATATCAGCGCTTGTATTAATGTATCCGTGCTTTCATTAATGTATCCGTACTGGATTAATTTTAAGGGATTAATGTAATTAGAAAAAAAATAGGGATAGATAGTAATTTCAACTTTACACTATGTGATTTATGTAAGTTATACTAATAATTACTTTATGACAATTTTGTTGATTCATTTAGTTATTATATTATATATATTATGTTGAGAAATGAAAGAAAAAAGTCAAAAAAAGAAGAAGAAGAAAATAGATAAATGCAAATGGAGATCATAGAGAGGTGCCACATTACCTTATCTATGTTTTTCCTTTCTATTATATATAGATGGGTAAATATGGGCTAACTTATTTTAAAAGCTCATATAAATAAGGACAAAGCGGGTAAAATATGGCTATCCATATAAACCCATAGATCAGTCACTTATAATAAATATTCTTATTTTCACTAAAAATATTTTTTTTTATTTTTTTTATATAGATAAAATTAGGGGGAATGAGGTGGGAGGTAAGGTGGAGGGGAGCGAAAATAATTTAACTTTGTTTTGAAATTCTTTGAATTTTTCTTGTAGGATTTAGGGGTGAGGAGGTCACGATGCGGAAGGGGGTAGGGTGTCCGGGGGTTGAGTCAAAAAAATTTAACTTTTCTTTTCTGAATTTTTTTAATACTTTTTTAAAAATATTTTGGGGATAGGGGGATCCGTGTGGGGGTATGGTGGAGGTGAGGAGGAAAGATATTTTTTTGAAATGTATTTTAGTTGTTTATGAAAAAAATGTTAGTGGGTGGGAGTAGGGAGACGGTTGGGGGTGAGGGGTAGGGTGATTTTTTTTATACTTTTAAATTTTAAAAAAGGGTGGTGGAAGTGGTGGTGGGATGGGAGAGCATGGGGTGGGGGATTGGGTACGGGGGTGAAAAAAAATTAAATTTCTTTTTTTTTAATGAAAAATTGATATTTTAAAAAATAATAATTTAGGGTTGGTTATTAATAATTTAGCTTTGATTTTATGTTTTTTTTTGGTTTTAGGAGATAAAAGTGGGTTGAAACCATCTTACTCATATTTTATATGGGTGGATTGTAATTTTATCCATTTTGGTACAAAACATATTCAAGCAATCCAAATTCTATCAATCCTACCATTTATCATCCCCTAGCTAGTGATTTAGCTACTTATAAATAGGTGAATAGAGGATATAAAAACAAAGGAATACTCTATTTCATTAATTCATAACTAGTAACCAAATTTAGATCCAAATTTGGAGAAGTACAATTTTGAGTTTTCTTCCCCACCAAGCAAAAGCTTCTTTAATGTCTATTTCTTACTCTCTGTTGTGATACTAAAAACTATTGTAGAATTTCTTCAATCGGTAAAAACATGATAGTAGATAATTACACATGTCCCAATAATATCCTTTGAACCATCCAAAGGAAACTTTTTCAACACCAAGTATGATTTTTTTCCCTTAACTTATATCTCTCACTTGTGCTGCATCGATTGAACGCTGGTGCAAAACAATCCAGTGTTGGTGTGGTGCCGCTTCACTGTGATTAAAACCAGTGGCACGTGCATTTAAACCAGCGAAGCATCAATGCAAAATTTTCAAGCATAGGTGCGTGAGACCAACATTGCACCTATAGAACACCGGTTTCTCGCCAGTGTGTTTAGTGATGTTTTCATTTCAAATTCTTCATGCTTCATTTTCTAATTAATGCCTGGAAATAGAACTGAGGCCTAAAATACCTTCTATTAGTATTGAAATTTAGCAATAATTCATGAATAAGAATTTAATAAATTTTTAAAGGTCAAACCCATCGATAGCTTCCTAAAGTTGGCATCAAGTTTCACTTAAACACCTTAACTGAGTGATATTAATTTTAGACACCTCATATAGGATTCCGTTGTATCATTTTGACACTTTTTGCTGACATGTCAAGGTGATTGTGATACACTCAACAATAGCGCGTAAAGGCTTAACTTAGCCAATTTTTATTTTATTTTCTCTTCTTATTCTCCATTTTTCAAGCCACCACCTCCCACCATTTTTTCAAGCTTAAACTCCTTCAATGGAGGTCAAATTTTTTGTTCAAATCCATTTTTAAGTCATTTTTTTCTTTTTCATTGCATTAATTTTCTAAATTTATTATCACCTCCCTCTACCTTTTTTGCCAGAAAAATGAATACCAATACCTATATTTCATATTTATTCTCTCTTTCTTTCTCTCTCCCTCTTTTCTTCCCACAAAACAAAAATAAAAAGAAAGAAAAAGAATAAATATGAAAATAGTAAAAGAAAAGAATAATTTTTTAAAAAACACAAAAGAGCTTTTGAGTGTAATGAAAAAAGGCGATTTCCAATTCCACCTTTTTCGCCCGAAAAATGGATACGAACACTCATATTTTATATTTTTTCTTTATTTCTCTCCTTCTCTCCCTCCCCCTCCTCTCTTTTTCTCTCAAAACAACACCAAAATAGAAAGAAAAAAAAAAGATTTGAAACAACTAAAAAAATTAAAATAGATTAAGAAAAAAAATTTAAAAAATTATTGGGTGTAATGGAGAAGACAATTGCCATCGGGTTTGGGAGGGGGGGGGGGGGTAAGTTGATTATTTTAGAATAATATTTTTATTTTATTCACTAAATAGATTTTAAAATAATTTTTAACTTAAAATAACACATGTAATCATTTAATTGCTTGTTTGCCATGTCATCAGCGAGTGTATTACACTCTCCTTTAGCTTTTTGCTTATTGTTAAAAAAAGTGTCAAAATAATATAGTGGTACCCTACATAAGGTGTCTAAAATGAACATCGCTCAGTTGATGTGTCTAATTGAAACATAGCGCCAACTTTAGGGGCCACCGATGGGTTTGGCAATTTTTAAAATACCAATTCATTACTATACAATATATAATTCCATATATCACAGGTCTACAAGACTCTAAGGGGTCGTTTGGTACAAAAATTAGTAATGCTGAGATTAGTAATGTAGTGATTAGTAATGCTGAGATTAGTAATGCAGGGATTAATAGTGCAGAGTTTATTTTTATCAAGTGTTTGGTTCATTGTTTCCCACCTCATCTTGTGTTTGGATTAAAACTTTATAAAAAACATCTTTCCAATTATACCCTTGAATTATTATGTAATTGAGTTAAGGTAAATAATTACCGGACAATATTATTTTTATGGCCTTCTAACTAGCTATGAGAAGAACAATTTTGTTGTCATGTTTGCCTTTTTTTTCACTTAAATTATTTGAGGATAAATAATTATCATCTTAGTAAATTTATCACTTACAAAATGTCAATTTTCAATTTAAAAAAGATAAACTATCAACTTTTAAAATTGAAAAGACGGTAAACAATAGAAAAATTAAATAAACCATCTACATTTACACATAAAAATTGCAAGTTGTAATTTTAATATGTATGCAATTTTATAAATAGTTCAAAATATAAATAATTAGAAAACCACACAAATATATATATATATATATATATATCAACAAATTATACATTTAATTAAGATCACAAACGTCACGTGGTGATATATTTGCCCTTTTAGTTAGTTAATGTTAAACAACTCACATTTCAAATATTGCATTAATTTGTATTGGATTTATTTAGTAACAAACAACTCTCTCTAAATAATTTGTAAGCTAATTTATTTAAATAAATTTACTAGTACAAATATAAAACAATAAATCAAGAAAATAAACAAAATAATTAAAATGATTTGAGGGATATTTTTGTCTTTACATAGACTTATCCCATGGTATTATATCCTATGCATTACTAATACCTCCAAATGGAAGGTATTAATAATACATCATGGATTAGTTATACATAGGCTCAAATTCCTACCAAACATAGTACTAAATAATACCATACATAATACATGAACTATTTGTTTTAATACGGCCTACCAAACTACCCCTAAGAGTACAATATCTATTGAATTGACATGAAAGGGCCTCTCAGAGGCGTATCCAGGATTTCGAGATGAGGGGTGCACTATTGTAAAAATGTGGATCTAAGATATAAATTTGATGGGATATATCTATACATATATAAGATTCGGATTTCTAACCTCACTTAGAGAGGTGCACGTAATCATCATCACATAATATGATACGCCGAATATGGGTTCACACATCTATATTTCAATATTTTTTTAAAAATATAACACTATTATATATGATCTCGGGAGGGGAGCATGGTTCACGTGAACCCGGTGACCCCCCCTAGATACGCCCCTGGGGCCTCTAGTATGTATATATATATATATATATATATATATATATATATATATTTGGATAGCAAATTTGAGTTGTGTTCATAGGACCCCAAATAAATCTCGAAGGGCATTCGAGGCATGGGATTTCATCCCATTTTGCTGGTGTAGTACTTGTTGAAATGACCACTTAGACAGACCTTGGCTCACATCGGTGGTGCCACTCGGCATAAGGCGAGCCGCATCAATGATGGCTACTGACGACGGCTGTATTCCCTTTTGTGGAGCTTGATCGCTCCGGCAATCTCGCTCCAATGGATACTGGTCTTCTTCTGTGGAGCTGGTGGGTCGTGTTGACCCCCACTTATGCGGATCCTTTTTTTCAATGAGGACGTTGCTCCAACAACTCTTGGTCCACCGGGACAATGATCATTGAATGATATGCTTACTGATCTCTTTCATTTTCCATAAAGAACAAGAAAAGCTTGTGAGATTTATTTGAGGCAATTTCTTGGACAATTATGGGTTTGAGCTAGGATTAGCGTAGGAGCCCGTTAGGTCTTTATTCTCGCTTAAAATCTCGTAAGTTCTTGTTGAATTCTCCATTTTATTCTTGAATTTGGGTACTCTTGAGTTAGTATGTTAGGGGATGACTTGGGACCGTATTTATACTCCAATGGTGCTCAATGTTTTAGCACGAGTTCCTTGTCCTTTGAGTGGCCTAGTTATGAATTGAATTTCTAAAATATTTTAATGGGTTCCATAGGACTATGTTTGACCCAATTTTAGGCATGTGATATAATATTGAAGTATAGATATCATTTTATTCATAGTGATGCATAGATTATGATATTGATAACCACGTTGAATTTTAAGGGTGTGAAGAGGAGATGAGTAGCTCGTGGGTAGTCTGAGATTGCAGTCCCACATCCAAGTAGGCTACAATCTATTTTCTTTTAGATTGTGCTCCATGAGGATGTTGTTTAGTATATGTTTCATGTGGGTAAGGGTTTATACAATGTTCTTAAGGTTATTTCCTTATTCCTATACTCATGACTCGCGTAGGTGCATCAGTCTAGCGTTGTGTTAAGGAATCCTTAGCTTAGGTGGGTAGTTTCTTTCTTATGGCTTAGATGTGAGTTGTTAGCCTCTTTGGAGTTAGAATTTGAGGCCTTAGAGTAGTGTGGTAATCGTATGGCGTTGAATGGGCAAGCTAGAATATAGGGAATGCTAGCTATTTGTCAATCAACTATCACAATTCATGTGGGTTTAATCTAACCCCAACATGTAATCTATTAAAACAAATCTAATACTTTAATTTAGTAAAAATATTTCAAACTACAGCTGTAAAAATAATTCAATCGAGTCATCATTAACTATCTCCTTTTACTCTAATGTCCTTTCACAAGAAACATGAGAGATCTATAGTAAATTAGAGTTTACCAGCTCAAATTATATATGAAGCATAAGGAGACAATTGAACGCAAATCAATTCAACATTTAATAAGCAAATTAAAAACACCCAATTGTTGATTAGTTATCCATACATTGAGCACCCCTAAGATTATGAAGTTTAGCTACTCATAACTGAAAGTAAAATAAATATACCAGAACTATCACCCATAGTAGTTACTTGAATTGAAATCCTAATGAATTAAATCGTCAAAACCTTCAATCACAATAAGGTTCTCTCGAATCTCCAAGCACAAGCTCCTTCCAAATAGTAAGGATTTTTGCAAAAAGTACTGCGGAATTATGAATGTCAAAATTTATTTTTTCTCACTTCAAAAAGATATTTATGTGTTCAAGAAATTCTTCACAAAATTGTCCTACGAGTCAGATTTGCAAGCTGGATTAGGCTTGTCGAATAGATCGATGATACGCCTAGTTGCTTTTCATCGCTTATCAAACTTCAAGACTTGAGTTTTTCCTTTAGGTAACTATTACTTTCGAAGACGTGAATGACCTTCACCTAACCATTTTGTCGCCAAATTGAGATAGACTTAAGGGTTGGAAATTGTTACTTTTGGTGATGGTAATTACATTTGGCGATGCGTTGAGTTCCTTTGGCAACGATAATGTAGCTTTTGACGACTTCTTCAAATCTTTTGGCTTCTTTTGTGCTCTTTCATCTCCATAACATTCGTATACTCTTATAACTGAAATACAAACACATTAGATTAGAAAAGGATATAAGTGGGTTTTGAGGACCTTGCTTTTGGTGAACTAGAAGCCTTAAATGAGTCAGAAATCCTCGATTAATCAACACCAATAACTTAAACTTTTGCTTTTTCTCAAGAAAAACATCATATCAATCAATTAAATAGAAATTTCTATAAAGAGTGCTTCTTGAGAGTTAGCATGCAAGTTCTACCATTAAATTAGTTACAAAGCTCAGAAATTCCAATTATGCATCATAAGCTTCAAGCAATGACTAGCCGTTATCAATTAAAAAAATGTTCACAATAGCTCACTAAGATACAAAATTACGCTCAACAAATGTACTTGAATGCCCTCACACAAAGAATGTTCATAAACTCTCACGAACCATAACAATTTTATTATCTAGGAACCATAACGAATACTCATTCTCACAAAGACAATAACATGCATGCGTCAACCCATATGCTTGCCCATATTTTCCAAACAATCAATGAACTAGTTCCCGTGAGATCACTGATGTACCATGAATTTACGGTACTTTTGATGCATTAAAATTAGAATTTTTCATGCGCCTTAAGCATTTGTTATTATATGTGATGGTATTTTGGTCTGATTTGACAGGAAATAGGTCTTTGGAGCAGTTGGTGTTAAAAGTGTTGCAGCAGCAGAATTTTTGTTATTTACGACAGGACTTACGAGCTATCATCTCAACGACGAGCCGTAGGTTGAAGTTGCAAGTTGAGGTGCTGAGAATTATAACCAAGTATGGAACGACGAAATCACATCAATGAGCCGTAGGTACTACTACGAGCCGTACATGAGGAGCGTAGAAAACTTCAGAGAGGATGAGTTCCAGTACATGAACGATGGTTGAATAGGACGGGACGTGATTAGACTTACGAGCTGTAGGTCATGCCCGTAGATGGACCTCACTAGACATCTGACTAACTGCTGGCTGACGAAAGGAACCTACGAGCCGTCATCTCTACGACGAGCTGTAGGTCACCAACCGTAGATGACACTGCCCAAGCCGAATTTCCTGAGCTTTCCTTTTCCTAGTTAGTTTAGGATTCTTTTTCTATAAATATTACTTATGTTTGTCGTTTTGAGAGTTAGACATTTTAGAGATACATTATTTTAGCTTTGAGAATTATTGTGCAAATACATTTAGCATTTAATTCTAAAAGTTTGATTTATGAAATTTGCATTTGTTCTACAATTCAAGATTTCAGATTTCATCTATTCTAATTGTAAGTTCATGATTTATTATCTAAACCTTAATATGAATTGTGAACACCCAAACATGAATAAATCCACAACTAGGGTTGTGGGAACCATGAGTAATTGACAACGTAAGACTAATAACTAAGTAATTCTTGAAAAGTGTTTTATGCATGTATTGTTAATCTCTTCATTTTGAATGTTTTTTAATGGTGCGCAACGTTAGAACCCGCCTTATTCCTACTTCCCCGACCAAGGAAGTAATGAATGAGAAAGAAATTAAACAACGGAGATTTAGCGTGATAATCCGCTAACTAATAACCTAACCCAAATAAGTGAGGGCTAATCTGGGGTCAAGGTATAAAATCGTAGATGGACCAAGTTGCGTGGTGAAATTCCCTATTTGGAGGACCAATCACTTAGGAGATACCTAACTTACCGATCTTGCATGTTAAACACTAGGAAAGAGTTACTATTATTAGGATTACTGAGTTAAGAACTTGTGGGGAACACATATGCCCTAGTTTCATTCTCATGTTGATATTGCAAACTACAAATCTTGTTACTTTATTACTTGTTACTACAAATCAATTAGTTATTATTTTAGTTTTCAAATTCTCCCTTTTTACAGAGATAACTTCATTAAACGTACAATTAACTATAAATTAGCCTAAGTCAGGACCATATTCCTCATGGGATCGACTCTAACCTTAGTTAGGTTCTTTATTAGACAATAACCGCTTATACTTCTTAAGGAGGTGTAATTTTAGCATATCAAATTTTGGCGCCACTTCCAGAGAATAAGGCTTTTGGGTTAGACTAATTTGTTACTGCACTTTAGTTAATTATTTTTCGATTTACATTTTATTTTCATTTTTGTTTTCCAAAATTTTTAGTTTCAATGTATGCCAAATACACGAAGTCAAGGCAATCCCCTGACTTCGTACGACCCGGAATTAAGAAGAACTCTAGGTAGAATGGCCGGAAGAGGTCAACACTTAGGACCTAAAAATGATCCTAACGGAGAGGGTCGTGGAGAGGTACCTGGAGTTCAACTTCCAGGAGCAGTGGAAGTGCCTAGAAACATCCAGAATAACCCTCTTTTTGAAAATGTTGCTAAAGGACTGAATCAGCAAGCACCCGATGTCCGTGCTAACTTCAAGGTGGATTATGATGTTGTGGGATCAACGGGTGCCATAGTTGTTCCTCCACTACCACCTGGACATACTTTTGTGGTGACTTGCAGCCTGATGCAAATGCTTACATCTAGAGGGTTGTTCACTAGGTTACCTTTTGAAGATCCATATGCTCATCTGAGCAAAATCAAAAGTGTCTGTATGAGTAGTGTGGGACGACCAGATTTAGACATGGATGCTATTGGATTACGGGTTTTTCCACTATCATTGACAGGTAACGCTACAGTATGGCTATTTGAGTTACCATATAGCTCAATCACTACCTCGGAGGAGCTACACAAAATTTTCCTAGATAAATATTTCCCGTTGTCAAAGAAGTTGAAGCTCAAAGACAAACTCAAAAACTTCGTAGCTTTATAGGGAGAATCGGTTAGTGATTCTTGGGACAAATTTACAACGTTCATGAGAAGTGTACAAAACCACCGCATTGATGATAAGTCACTAAAGGAGTATTTCTATAGAGGTTTGGATGACAATGGGAAGGCTGTGTTGGATACTATTGCTGGAGGTTCTTATGGGGAAAACACTTTTCAGGAGATTACTGAGAAACTTGAGAAGATCTCCAAGAATAATAAAAGCATGGAGCACTAGAACATCGGCTACTGCAAAAAGCACCTTTTCAATACAAGTTACATCAAATCAGTCCAATGATGATATTCGTGAAGAAATGGCGCAGTTGAGGACTGAGGTAGGCTTGGTACTCAAACATGTGAGCAGGAATGCGGAAAAGGTTAATGCAATCCATTATCAGAATAATGCTCCACCTGCTGACTGGTATACATATGATGAGGATGCGAATTTGGTAAAAATGACCAGATGGGGGGTCTCTGGACTAAAGGCCTAGGATCCAATCAGGATAATTGGCACTAAGGTCAAGGAAATCAAGGTTAGAACTTTAGTAATTTCAATAGGGAAGGACAGTATAATCGTGAAGGGAACTACAACCGAGATAACAACTACAACAGAAACAATAATAACAACATAAATAATAGAAGTGGTTCTTATATCCCACCAGGAAATCGAGGTGGAGGATCGAGTTTGAATCACATTGAGGATATGATAACTAAGATGATGAAAAGGTTTGATGCTACGGATGACAATGTGATGGAGATGCGTAATGATTTATCAGACATTGGGCAGAAGGTAGACTCATATGCAGGATCTATTAGAGAGATTGAACAGCAGTTGTGCCAGTTATCTTCAAATGCAAATCTGAGCCAACAAGGAACACTACCCAGCAACACCATTCAAAATCCAAAAAATGATGGGCATTGTCTGGCAGTTACTATTAGGGGTGGAAAGCGGACTATTAACCCTCCAATGCCAACTAGTGTGGGAAGTATGAAAGAACCAGAAAAGGATAAAGTTGAGATAGTGGAGCAGCCTAAGGATCAAAGTGAGAGGGAAGCTAAAGTTACTCAAAAGATCATTCCAATGCTGAGACCTCCACCGCCCTTCCCATTAAGGTTGGTTAAGAAGACTGAGGAAGTCAAGTTCCGCAGGTTTATATCCATGTTAAAGCAGTTATCGATAAATGTTCCCTTGATTGAGGCATTTGAGCAAATGTATGGCTATGCGATATTCATGAAAGATCTTGTGAACAAAAAGAGGGCTGTCAGTTTCGAAGATAGTGATAACCAGCAACATTGTAGCGCCATTGCTACTAGGTCGTTAGTGCAGAAGAAGGAATATCCTGGATCATTCACTATCACATGCACGATTGGCATGACACATTTCGCGAAGGCCCTAAGTGACTTGGGTTCTAGCATAAATCTAATGTCGTTATCTGTGTTCAAGAAATTGGACTTGGGAGTCCCCAAACCGACTGCGATGCGGCTACTTATGGCTGACCATACTGTGAAAAAACCAATAAGGGTTCTTCAAGACGTTTTGGTTAAAGTTGAGACATTCATTGTAATACCCCAGATTCAAGGGTGAAAAGTTTTTGAATTTTCTGGGTTGTTGCCAGTAACAACGGAGGCCACCTACGGTTCATCGGTTGACTTACGGGCCGTAGGTGGGAACCGTAAGCGGCAAGCCCAAGTTTTCAAAATATCAAGTTTCAGAACCCCAACGATGGCCTACCAGGACGGCCCGTCGTTCAATCAACGAGTCGTAGGTAGGTCTCGTAGGTCCCCTCCAGACTTGGTAAAATTTTTAAGCTGTAACTCTTGACCTACGGTTGGCATGTACGGTCCGTCGTTTGACCTACGAGCCGTACATGGGGCCCGTTGTTGCCGGGTCCATTTTGACAGTTTTTGAACCCAACGACGCTTGACCATCGACGGTCCGTAGATGGACTTACGGGCCGTAGGTCTCGACCGTCAATGGGTCCCGATAGTTATTATTTAAGGGCTTTTTGGTCTTTTCCCTAAATATCTAATTCCTAATCAAAGACGGTTATGCTCTTAACCCAGACCCTACATAAGCTTCCTAAGCCTAATTTTACTCATTCTAAATCATTCCCAAATTCCTCTCTCACAAATATTTCTCTCTCTAGAAAGGTTCTCTCAATTCTCAAGGAAGAAGAAGGGCTAGGATGCTCTATTGAAGGTCATCAGTTCTTAGCAATTTCTTTTGGTATTTGTTGAGGTATGTTAGCATTCACCATTGGAGCCCTTTCCTCCAATGGGTCCCTAGTCTTCTTCAATTTTCATGGATCAAATTCTCCAAATTAAGTTAGGGTTTTGATAAATTCTTATGGGTTCTTCAAATTATGATTTCCAATTATTGATTTTATGATTCCTAGTGCACGATCTAGCGTGATAAAGTAATTTAGTGCACGAATTAGCATGATTTATATGATTTGATGTAGAAATTGGATGAACCCATGCTATTTCCCCCAAATTTTGAAATATATGGTTTGATTGGTGGGTTGAATTATGAAGTGACGAATTTTGTGAAATCTCTATGAATCCATGCATGAATCATGATTCCTAAGCTAAGACTTTTCATGAATGAGATTATGAATGACCTAACGATGTTTCTATGAAATCAAGCATGTTCAATCAAAATCTATGATTTTACTCTATTATATGGGTTCCTTCAATTATGGTCAAATTGACTTGTCTATGACTTTTTAGGCATGAGTTTGCATTGAATTGCATGAATCAAGAGAAATTCTCATGAAGCTATGTGAACCCTATGATTTGCATACTATAAGCATGGATGAACTATGTAAGAATGAAATCTATGAAATTATGCATGTCTCATTTGAAGTTAATGATGAATCAATGGTGCTTTGAGATTGAAGCATCAAAGTTTTATGTTATGATGATGTTATGGGTGAGTTGTGAAAGGGTTTCTCACGTAGTACTCCCACTATGAATTTAAAATGAACAAGAGACGATTACCCATGTTCTTAAGGAGCTATTCTAATGAAGGGACAAGAGGCGATCACCCCTATTCCCTAATGTAGACAAGGGGCGATTACCCAAGTCTACTAATGATGAACTTATGACTAATGATAGACAAGAGGCGACTACCCATGTCGGCTTATGATAATTGAACTATGTCTAATCCGTGGGAATTATGCTTAGCACCGAGTGGACAAGTGGCGATTTACCATGTCCCATAAACTATGTGCCACCATAGGATGATGGTCTATGATAGACACTAGCTAGTGGATCCACGAAAGCTATATGTTAAGTAAAGGGTCCTACCTTGGAAAGTAGGATGGCCCTATCGGTGTGGGGTTATACACCAGATTCCATGTTGATAGCTCACATGGTCTTACATGTCGGTTAAGGCTATTCCCCACAACTAATGAACTAATGTGTTGATTATGATGTTTCTCAAGTTAAGTAAAAATGTTCAACTTGCTTTGACCGTGGTTTATGTTTTATATTCTCTAACCCTTATCATGTTTAGCTTGGTCATTGCATATTATGAAAATGTCCCATTTTAGCATGTTTTAAATGATTTCATGCATTGCTATCATACTTGATACTTGATTGTACTAACACATACTCTTACCTACATTGACTTGTTGATGTAGGGCGTGGCGATTCTCCATCCACTCGTGGCTAGATCTTAGTAGAAGAATTGTGAAGGCTTGGTGAGTCCTCATCCATTCGAGGACATAGCCTAGTTGTTCTTACTTTTGTGTTCTTTCTTTGACATTGTATTGGGTTACGTCCCAAAACTTATTTCTCTTCTAATGGATAGATTGGCTTGAGACATGAGATGTAGACTTCTGCAATTACCTTAAAAGCTTTGATATGACATTATCTTTTGAACTCTTAATCTCTATGATCTTGTATGTATGTATGTTATGTGGCTTGTATGAGGCCTTTCGGGGGCTTATACGCCATGTCACGTCTAGGGGGTACCTTTGGTCGTGACATTCATATTTCCAGCGAATTTTGTGATACTAGACTGCGAAGTTGATTTTGAAGTTCATATAATCCTAGGGAGATCATTCCTTCCTACGGGGCGTGCATTAGTAGATATGGAAAAAGGTCAGATGAAGTTTGGCTTGAACAACGAAGAGGTGACATTTACATCTGCAAATCAATGAAGCATCGTAGTGATCTTAAATCAGTATCTGTTGTGAAACATATTGATAAGGATAAACCAGAGGTGTGCATCGAAGAGAGATTGGGTGTTGAAGCACTCGCTGTTGTGATCATGAACTTTGATGGAGATGGTATTGAGGAGTATGATGAGCTATTCAATGCACTTGATGGGGTGAATTTAAATCGTCGCCCACCAAAGAAGTTGAATTTGGATTTAAAGAATGGAGATACTCTGCCTGCAAAACCATCTATAGATGAGCCTCCAAAGCTAGAGCTAAAAGCTCTTCCATCTCATTTGAGGTATGTGTTCTTGGACCAAAATAGTACTTCGTCATTCATGATTTGAATGATAGGCAATTGGAAGCTATAGTATTGGTGTTGAAGCATTTCAAGAGAGCTATTGGATTGACTATTGCTGATATTATTGGTATTCCATCGGGAATATGTTCACACAAAATCTAACTCATGCCCGATAGCAAACCAAGTATAAAGCATCAAAGAAGATTAAATCCACCAATGCAATAATTTGTGTAGAAAGAAATCATCAAGTGGTTAGATGCTGGGGTAGTGTATCCGATTGCTAATAGTAATTGGGTATGTTCGATTCAATGTGTGCTCAAGAAGGGAGGAATCATTGTGGTTCCCAACGCAAAGAATGAGCTAGTTCCAATGAGGCCTGTCACTGGTTGGAAGGTTTGCATGGGCTATCGCAAATTGAATGCATGGGCAGAAAAATATCACTTCCCAATGCCATTCATGGAACAAATGTTAGATCGCCCTGTTGGAAAGGGTTGGTACCATTTTCTGGATGGATATTCAGGCTATAACCAAATAACTATTGCACCAGAAGATCAAGCGAACCTTTACTTGTCCCTATGACACTTTTGAATTCAAGGGAATGCCTTTCGAATTGTGTAATGCACCAGCTACATTTCAGCGTTGCATGATGACTTTTTCCTCATATGGTAGAAGACACAATCGAAGTATTCATGGATGACTTCTCTATGGTTGGTGACTCCTTAGAAGATTGCTTGACACATTTGAGTGACGTGTTGAAACGATATGATGAGTGTGATCGCGTGCTAAACTAGGAGAAATGTCACTTTATGGTGAAAGAATGTATTGTTCTCGGTTATTGCATCTCTCGAAAAAGTATAGAGGTTGAAAAGGAAAAAATCAAAGTAATTGAAAAATTGCTTCCTCCAATCTCAGTGAAAGGTGTTAGAAGTTTCTTGGGCCATGCTAGTTTTTATAGGCGATTTATAAGGGACTTCTCAAAAATTGCACATCAATTGTGCAAGCTACTCGAAAAGGAGACGAAATTTGTATTTGATCATGCTTGTCTGAAAGCATTTGAGGAGCTGAAAGTGAAGTTGATATCTGTACCCTATTATTATTTCACCAGATTGGGGACAATTGTTTGAAGTGATATGTGATGCGAGTGGGGTAGCACTTGGCATAGTATTGGGTCAAAGGTGAGAGGAAATACCCATCCCATATATTATGTGAGTAAAGCCCTAAATACTTCCAAAAATTAATTAGACTGCGACTGAACAAGAATTGTTTGTTGTAGTCTTCGCTTTCAAAAAATTTAGATATATTTATTGGGTACTAAAGTTATTGTGCACACTGATAATTTACCATTGAGGTATCTTATGGAAAAGAAGGATGCAAAACCTAGACTGATTCGATGAGCGCTATTGTTGCAAGAATTCGACTTTGAAGTCAAAGACAGAAAGGGGACAAAAATCAAGTTGCTGATCATTTGTCCAGATTGGAGGAAGAGGCTATGTTGAAGCTCACTGATGGAGTTGAAATAGATGATACATTCCCAGATGAACAGGTTTTGGCGGCTTCTTTTGATCTCATTCCATGTTTCACAGATTTTGCCAATTACTTGGCAAGTGATGTGCTGCCCTTGGATTTGTCGTTCCACCAAAGAAGGAAGTTCATGTCCGATGTGAAGAAGTATTTTTGGGAATAACCTTATTTGTTTTGTATATGCGCTGATGGGATTATTCGTCGCTGTATTCCTAAGGTAGAGATGATGAATATATTAAAAGCATGCCACTCATCACCTGTGGGTGGTCATCATAGTGATATCTGGACTGCTTATAAGATCTTGCAGTGAGGGTACTATTGGCTTACTATTCACCAAGATTCTCATCATTTCGCCAAGTCTTATGATCATTGTCAAAGAGAAAGGGGTATTTAAAGGAATCAAGAACTCCCACTAAATCCCATACTTGTAATTGAGCTTTTTGATGTTTGGGGTCTTGATTTTATGGGTCTATTTGTGAGTTCAAATGGGATTAAGTACATACTTGTGGCGGTTGACTATGTTTCCAAATGGGTGGAAGCTGTTGCGCTTTTAAACAATGAAGGTAAGAGTGTCACCGTATTCCTGAAAAAGAATATCTTCTCCAGATTTGGTACACCAAGGGCGATTATTAGCGATGGAGGTTTCCACTTTTGTAATAAGTTGTTCCAGGCGTTGCTTTAGAAGTATGGTGTTCCTCACAGCGTTGCAACTCCCTATCATCCATAGTTTAGTGGGCAAGTCAAAGTGTCAAATAGAGAAATCAAGCAAATCCTTGCAAAGACTGTGAATGCAAATAGAATTGATTGGTCGAGAAAGCTCGATGATACTCTATGGGCCTATCATATTGCTTTCAAGAATCCCATAGGTATGTCTCCCTACCAACTTATTTTTGGGAAGTTTTGTCACTTGCCTGTAGAGCCATAGCATAAAGTAATGTGGGCACTCAAGAGGTTGAATCTAGATTAGGATGCCGCATCAAGCTAAAAGTTGAATGAATTGAATGAGCTAGATGAGTTTCGCTTAAAATCATATGAAAGTTTAGCCTTGTATAAAGAGAAGATAAAGAAGTACCACGATCAAAAGATTGAAAAGTGTGATTTTGATCCCGGTGATTTGGTACTTCTCTTCAATTAAAGGCTGCACTTGTTTCCTGGCAAACTCAAGTCCAAATGGACGGGACCATACAGAGTTGTCCAAGTATTTTCAAATGGAGTGGCTGAACTTAAGAATAAGGAAGGAACTTAATTTAAAGTCAATGGTCAAAGGTTAAAAATCTACATGGGTTAACTGAAAGAGGTTAATGAGGTGATCGAAAAATGGAGTCTCGACGAAGTCTGAGTAGTCAAGAGGTCTGCGCCGTGCCATAAAGTCAAATCAAGTGCTACTTAGGAGGCAACCCAAGATGTAATTTAGCGAGTTTTAGAGCTTTCTAATGATTTTTACACATTAGTTTGATTTTTTGGCTAGATTAGGTTAGTCTAGGGCCCATGTCCAAAAAGAGTCAAGAAAAATAAAAAAACAAAGTCCTAATGATTGCAACATGTGCAAGAAAGAAAGAGAAACCTAGAAAATTATAAGTGCAAGAGCATCTACAGTTCCCATAGACGAGTCATCGTTCAGTCGACGGACCGTAAATGACATCCGTAGATACTAAGGCCTAAACACAGTTGTAGCTTTAAGTCTACGGTTGCACAGTATGGATCGTTGTTCATTCGATGATCTGTGCAATCGTAAACCCCAGGTATGTTTCCTGAACTGTACTAAGCGTAGAGGGTAACGATGACACCCATCAATGAACAGTAGTTTTCACTACGGACCATCGATGGGAAATCGTAAGTCCATACATTGATTCTCATTCGACCCAACCTGCAACATTATTAAATAAAATCCTTCATTTTTCAAACCATCCCCCATTTCCCTCTTTCCCCAACCATTACAAAATCCTAAATACAGTTAATCCTCCATATTCCCACCCTTTCAAATCCATTTCCAACCCCTCACTCTCCCACACTCCACTATATATTTCTTTTCTCCCCCATTTCCTCCTTCTTTATTCATTTCTCTCATTTTTCCCCAAACCTTTTTCTTCTAAAATCAAAAGTTGCGGGTCCGGAGTTTAGCGAGTTGGCTGTTCAAGGCTTAGAGAACACACTCACACAACTTTGTATTTCTCCAAAAAGGTACTGATTTTGAACCTAAACTATTACATTTGTAGTTGAAATCAAATGTTTTTACTTGACCTTGCATATAAATCTTTTGTTAAATTTGATAATAATAGTTCAAATATACCCTTGGGATGAAAGTATTGTGAGTGTCGTTGAGTTTTGATGTAAACATGTGGGTAATTGACTTCTATTTTTGTTCTTGACTTAGGGTTCCGGTTGAATTTTTGTCTTGTGTGTCATTGCTTAACTAAAACCGTAGGTATGATAAAATAACATGAAAATATGTTGAAATGCATGTCCTAGAAGTGCTTTCGTAGTCTAGATGTTAGAATTATGATGTTGGATGGAATTACGAAGTGAACTGCAACAGTAGTGACCGACGACCTCGACTTACGACTCGTAGGGAAACCTACAGACCGTAGG